>JAUTYZ010696587.1:0-20657 GCA_032273725.1 Panulirus interruptus | reverse complement strand
TCATATAAAGTTCTAACGAGTCCAATTTAGAGCTTTCAGAATAAAGATATGTTACTGAACTAATACTAGTGGCAACAGACCTTTAGACATCTTCTAGCTCAGTAACTTCTCTAGCTTAGCATGGTGATACCAGCACCAAGTAGTATTCCAATAAAGAGAAAGTAGATACTTTGAATTCAGCAGTCAACATTAGCCTTCCTTCCCTACTTTTAAAAAGTTCTCAATATCCAACCTATTATCTTTGCATATCTACCAGATCCTACGTAGTGTTCTTCACACATGAAATCATCCATCATCATTATTCTGACATCTTCGAATCACATCTTTTATTCTATGAGCAGATCTATCTCTACTCTATTGTATAAATTTATTGCCCTGACTTCTACGCTCCTTCAGTTTTACCCAATAAACAATATTCTTTGTGACTCACTATGAAATCTGTATAAGTGTTTGCAGATTTTTAGTTTTCAGTATGGTTGTAGTGTGTGTGTTAATGTATATGTCAGATATGAAAAACAGTAAGGAAGAATTCATACTTCCCTATGGATAAGAGATTGGATCTAGTACAATTATCTTTTACTCTGTAGAATCTGTTTACTGGAAAATTATAAATCCTGCAAACCAATAAGCCACGTATTCCCTCAACATGCATTATATGTGCTACCATTCTATAGTCACATTTGTGAGATCTCCCAGAAGTCTGTGGAAATAACATCAACATCCTTTATTCTTTAACAGCTTCTTCGAATTGATAATAATAATGGTCAAACAGTTATGAAAAAACAGTATTTTCTATTACAAAATTCATGCTGTTCAAGTTTCTGTAGGTTGTCAATTCTACAAATCTGGTCATATTCTTTTCAATATTCTGCTTTTTCATATTAACAAGCAAAACTAATCATAAAAGTGGTCATAATCTAGCAATTCTTGATCCAAAAATTCAAAAAATACACTGAAGTTATATACATATGCATGCAAAATGATGTCCACAAAACTATCAATATCTCATGTTTTTTGCATTATTGTACTAAAAAGCTTCAGTGGGACTAATTGATAAATAAAAGGAAGGACCAACCTAAAAATATGCCTTTTTCTACATTCACACAAACAAATAGGATAATTAACCAGAAAATACACTAATGTAAACAAATAAATAATGAATTGCTGATTTTTTGTACTTGTTCACCATTTCTTGCCTGAGCAAGATAGCACTAGTTACACAAAACAAAGCCTTTGAGGAAAAATACTTGACTGGCTCCCTTTTCCGTTCCTTCTTTTGAAAAGTATTAATACTGGAAGGGAGGATTTCCAGCTCCCTGCTCCTGCCCTACTTAGTTGCCTTCTACGACATGCATGATATGTGGATAGTACTTTAAAAAATATAGTATCCTACCTTATACTAAATCTAACAAAATGAATAAAAAGAAACTTATCCATAAACAAAACATTTCATACCAATTCACTTACATGTCATTTGGTCCCTAGCAATTCCTTTGGTAACATGAATTTGAATATCACTAAACATAAATGATCGATTCACAAACTTCATTCATTCTTGTATGTTCTATCTCTTCCAGAATTCACTTCCTCTGCCCAAAAATGCTAATCATTTCTCCAACACCATCTACATATATACCCATATAACAATGCAATTCACTAACTCCAACAAAATCTTGTGCAGTCTCTCTCTTTTCATGACCTACCATGCTACAAAGTATCTTATCACCTTGTCATCTACCACAATGTCAACTTCAAAATTTCATCCACATATCTTCTCAATTACATCATTTCCTATGATATTATACACTATTCTCATTCATTCATCTGTACCCTGGATAGTAATTTCATATAAATCCCTGCAAAAATAGTGATGCAAAGTGATCTTCTTTGCAAATTTCTTGAACATTTTATGCTTAATTGCCACCTTATTTTTTTTTCCATCTAAAGCTTATCCTTATATCTAATTTGATCATAATGTAAGAAGCAGATCTGACTGTATATTTACTAAATGCATATATCTATGAAGCTCGAAGTTAATTCATTTATAAATATTGTAAGCATCTGGTACACCAAATGAAGATAATGACCATCAACATTAGATACTGGCACATGTGCAGAGGTAACACACTACACCTTAAAAAACAGAGTCCCATTTCATAGGGGAATTCACTATGCAGGCAATGTTCTAAACTGATTCAACAGATAGTCATACTTTATTCTGGCTTAAACATTTAATAGTTTGCAGAAAACTTTTACAATTTAATTCCTACATTCTTTGCTGTGATCAGAGCATCCTTCATCAGAACCTTCCACGGCGTGGCAGAGGAGACGTTGTAAAAAGAGTAAGCAGCTTTCAATGACTTGTACGTTGGATGATGCATAACCGTTGATGGCAAAGTATAGTAGCTCACAAAGTCTGGAATATGATGACCTTTATTAAAATTGACTTTGCAGTCTCTGACTGTTAATGAAACAAGTCTATACAGATAACTTGGTCCATGATTTGCAAATTCTTAAATTATCTTGAGTGGTATGCAAAACACATAAACATTGAACACATGAGCAGCAATAACACTATTTAAAAGATGCTCTAACAAAAATTGTTAGGTATTGGACTATGATTACTGGCCCGAGTACATGACAACAATAACAAAAAGAACCTAATAAAACTAAAAATCTCAATGAACAAAAAAACATTTTGAAAAGTAACTTTTCTTCTGCAGGTATTTGTGGTGTCCTTGTTCATTCCAGTTATGACAAGCTGGGACAAATCACAAGACAAAGCAGCACTGGCAGTTTATGCAATAAAAAGGAAAAACTTGTTTCTGAACTTAGCCACAACACAATTGTAAAGACAATTCTCAAGACCAACAAGTCATTTTAAGCACCAGACAAATATCACTTGGAAATCAAATTACCTATGTAAAATGTTCATAACTATCCCAGACACTATGCTCGTGAATACAGCCAATATGGTAAAACTAGCTAAGCTCAGCAAACCACAGAGTACAGATGATATATGTGGCCCAACAAAGGCTAGGGTTATCATATATGAAACACCCCAGAAAAGATGCACACATTTAGTTAAGCACGGGGCAAGAGGGCAATAGTGATAGTAACAATATCTCTGCAGTTCCTCACAGTGCAAGAATTATGTCTCATAAACCTGAATTTTTTCTCTACTTGACACAAAGCTCCAATAATTTCTGAACTACAAAAGTATGCAAATCAAACCAGAGGAAGTGACTATTGATTGTTCCCACATTCTGCTCAATAAACACAAGAGAAATCAAGAACAACTTGAACAATTACTTCAATAATTACCCAGTTATAAGGTTTACAGACCCAACCAGAATGTCTTGTGCCTATGGTCTAGCAATGATCTACATATCTTACAGCACACCAGTCATAGCCAATGATAAATATGGTAAAGTAGTTGGCATGAAGTCCAAATAACTTTTAACTTTTTGTCACTTTTTAAAATTCTGACAATAGATATGCAACATCTCCTTGATCCTTTTTATAAGTAATCCTGTAGAAATGTTATTGTTTGTAGTCACGGACTAAGGCTATAATGGAAATCTTCCTTTATCAAAAATAAATTCTATTTCAACAAGATGGAGTAGAGAGGACTTCTGTCCCTGGGAAGTTGGTGGCAGAATGTCTGCCCCAGGTGGAGACCTGCTCAAGACTCTCTGAGAGACTCCCCCGTGACAGCCTGTGGCAGGTATTTTTAAAGGGGTTGGTGTCGAGCGCATAAGGCGCTATCTGTGACTTCTTATGGTAAATCAGCAAACTTAAGGGTGAACAAGCTTTGAAAAATTAGCTCATCTTGTATGTCAAGAGGCCATATGGCAGCTGGAATGCTCTACACCCGTTCTGTTTACATAATCAGAAAGTTTGGTGATAAGCGAAAAATGAAGAACTTAAGTCTTTGTGAATAGTGTACAACCTTCATGAAGAATGCTGTATAACATTCAGGGTGGTCTCAAATGTTAGGCTTCGTCCTGCCTACAGCATAACACAAGTCGTTAAAACTGCTGACTCTCGCATTTCCCTTATCTATCTATAATGGGTTGGGTAAGGTGTATATTACAGAAATCTACCTGCATATGAAAGTAATTTACTTTGATCAGAGTTAATTGCAAAAAAAATCTGAGTGGATTGGGTAAAAATAATACAACATATATCAATTCTTTTTATCCCTAGGGATATGGGAGAAAGAATACTGCCCAAGTATTCCCTGCATGTCGTAGAAGGTGAATAAAAGGGGTGGGTGGGGGGGGGCTGGAAATCCTCCCCTCATGTTTTACTTTTCCAAAAGAAGGAATAGAATAGGGGGGCAAGTGGGGATTTTTCCCTCTAAGGCTCGGTCATCTGTTCTTGACACTACCTCGCTAAAGCGGGAAATAGCGAATATGTCAGAAAAAAAAAAATCTTTATGATACAGTGGCTTCTCTGCTCCTAAACATCCCTGATATTACACAAATGCCACTGAGCGACCTTTTCAAAGCTAACAATAAAGTGAACAATACTTTTGCAAGCCAAGACAGTTTTTTACAGAGGTTCAAAAAGTGTGGTTATAAAATAGTTCAAATAAATATTTTTGGTATTTATACAGATCTCAAATGTTGAATCAACTCAATGTGTACAGAGAAAAATTATGATATATTTTTATAAGAATGGAAGTCTATGTTTCACTTTAATAAAGTAGGAATGGGTTGAGGATGTGAATGATGTTATGGAAGCTGTATGTGCCTGATTCATCCCAATAAACTAAGGCTGGGATACTGATAATAGACATATAAACACACAGCTCTCTATTTGGCTATAAAAGGAATGGTTGGTTGTCACTGGGATTTAATCTAAAAAAATTCCAAATAAAGTTCAAAAGGTATGATAGAAATATGAGAGTTATGAATTAAACTGAAAGGAACAGATAAAGTTTACCACACTTACCTAACTATAATTCCTTTATAAAAACATCTAAAGAGTGAAAATCTAAAAAAATTAAACAGGGCACCAAGTTATTGTAATCCTAAAAACTTTTCAGTATCTCAAAATGCTAACCAAATGAACTAGCATCCTATTGTAAATGATTACCTATGAGTGTTAAACTGATAACTTCTGTATCTGAAAATCCTCACAAAAAATCAAGATCTGAAAAAGCTTAATTTTGTTAGCCAAGATGAAGTATAGTTTCCTCAACTACTTATGTGAGATTTTTCAGGTTATCTGAAGTGAATGATCTTTGCTCTCTAAACAGGAATAGGATAGCAGTGCCTTGGCAGATAAGATGAAGCAAACATTATCTAAAGCCTATCCATAATTTAAGCTTGGACATTAAAATTGACAACACAGAAGACAGGAAAAGGTACATATACAGATTTCCAGCAACCCTACTCTTGAGAAGGGGTATTCAAAGGAACAAACTATTGAATCTGGAAAAGATGCACAAATCTAGGAGCCTTAGAACCTTCCTTGGTAAAAATTAGATCTACTGTATTTAGCAGGGATCCCTGCATTACTAGTACTGGAAAAATATTATATGCCAACTCAAGACATAAAATTATTCTAACATTAAACACAAATCATATCCCTAGCCATCTTCCCATAACACTTGGAAGAAAAAAGTTATGAAGTACTTCATGTGGTTGAAAAGACATGAACTCAAACAAGGTGCAAGATTTGGGTTAAAGGACTGTCGGGTCAGTCTGGAAGTGACAATCAAGGAAAAAAAAGCCACGCATGATATCTTAAATGGATGCAAACTATTTGCAACTGAGGGTCTGTGCCAGGATATTCATATTCCTGTGCAATCACTGGTTTAGTAAATAGTCATAAATGTGGAATGTTTCACAGACTTTGGTGTAGATACTGTAAACAGTTTATAAGAAAAATGCTTCACCTGCTTTGCTTAAACTTTTTAAAATGAAAACAAGTACACATGTATATTGAATGAGAGTGATGCATGTTACCTTTCTGCACTGAATATTAATGTAATGCAAATACTCACTGATAATGAAACTGCTTTAATGCAAATTTTTTTCATCAAAGGATTTCTAAGATGGAGATGTAAACGTTTACCTCTTGCTCACAACATAATATATAATGCAAGAAAACCTATGCAGGCTTGATGAAATACAGCCTGGGGTGGGATGGGGGAGGAGTACCTGCTGGTTGCAGTGTAGCTATGGCTTCTGACTGGCCACATTTGTATAAAATTTTCCGAGACTGGCTGAGATTGGCCAACTTGACTTCTCATAGGGTAACCTGTAGCTCATCACCTGAAGAAAGTGTAACCAATATATGCAGGTAACTTGATTTCTAAATAATGTTTGTCTGTGCCTATATCAACAAATCCTACGTGTCTTTGCAGCTACTTGATAAGTACAAAATGTTCTGATAATAAAAGATTTAATTCTCCATTGTAAGATATCCGTTACTAAACTGATAGCCTGTGTAATTCCATTAGACACCTCTTTGACACACTACAAGATAAAAAGTATGTGAAAAGTTATACATCATAGGAGTAAAATATCCAATGATATACAGAAACCATCCCATCAAGTCATCTGTGCTTGCTCCGACTCCATTAAAGTTAAACTGTTATCCTCTATCTTAATTCTGACTTACAAAGTGAATAAAGATAAGGGTTGTAAAAGGCAGACTTCGTTTATCAAAACTGTTCTCTAATTACCATCAATCAATTACCTAAATAGCCAGCTTCAAGAGACACTATCTCTCAATGCAAGGGATGAAGCATCCTTAAAGCTGGGTAAGGAGAAACTTCTCTATCTTTTGGGTGCAAAATCTTAATTAGCCCTAAATTACTCCATCAATAAACAAGAGGAACAAAAGTCGCAGTAAGAGAAAGACCAAGCCATTGAAAGGATGAGATGAAAATCAAGTGAACTGCCCCTTAAGTACTTTTTCATTTTTTTGAAGTGCTTCAATCACAGATGTATGTACTCATCGAGGCCAAGCTTTGAGAAGACATGAAGGGGAAAAAAAAAAGACAAAGGAAAAAAAAATTGGTGACAATATTAAAAATGCAACACATGAAACCGATGCCAGACAATGAGCCAATTGTTTTTGAGTATGTAAGTAGCAATCAGAATGCTGGAGGAGAGAGTACAATATCAACTCGCTGCCAGACCATCTTTGGTCCCTGCTAGCCCATCTAAAGCCTGTAAGAATTGTTGATATCCTGGATGCAATAAAGTCTGATGAACTCAATGATGTAGAAAGTGAAGAAAAAGAGAAAGAAAAGTGAAACAGAAGACAATGACAGCTCTGAATTTGACAATCCAGACACTGCACAACAGACGATGAAAGCAACCACGAGAGATCGGCTTGTAGTGGCTGTCCATACAATATTGAAAAAAATGAAATATGTACACAAGTATGTAATGAAAATAATGTTCCAATTCAAACAAAGATTTTGGAGAATGAAAGTAGATAAACAAACAAATATATTATCTTCAGACGTTCTCCCGTAGATGCCAGGAGATGAAAAGAGTGTACAAAACTTAAGAAACATCTATAGCCTTTTTGTTCAGTTATTTCCGGCAAATATACATTTTTATCTATGGATCCACACATTATATATGATACAAAAATACTAGACAGACAACTAGAACTAACACAAGTAATAGAAGATGCAGTCTGAAATAAATTTCCCTGAAAGATCTCTGTATTGTTCGAATATGTATCAATGATAGTGTGCATTCATGAAAAACAGATAATCAGAAAACTGATGAGTGCTAATGCAAATACTAAAGAACCTAAATGTATTAGCATAATGAAAGTAAATAAAAATGTGGAAAAGGAAAACTCGGAGGAATACTCATGCATCTGGCAGTGCTAATGGGAATTTCCCCTCATACACAAGTAAACTTTGACCCTTCTACTAGAAGATCAAGGGAGCTACTAAAGCATGATAGATTTGTATTTTTACTCAAGGATAAGTACTCTACCAATTTCTAGAGTCAAAACATGAAATAATTAGCAACTCTACCAATTTCTAGAGTCAAAACATGAAATAATTTGTCTTGATCTACTGAAATCCCTCTGCACATGGGGTACCTTTATATCTACAGCAAGTCGCAGTAAATCCATTTATCTATCTATATCTTTGATGCCCATTCCCTCTGGGAACTCTCATCAAGAAGGTGGCTATGGCTAAAGAGTCTCCACTTATCCCTGTCTTTACATGCCTCCCTCAAATACAACACTCCATGCACTCTTCCCCCATTTCCCTCCCTCCAGTACTCACACGAACCCCGTTAATTGTACCATCAAACACTCTCCTTGTAAACTCCCCATCTTTCTTTCCATATGCCCAAACACCCTTAAAGTATTGTTTCACCCACTTTACAATTTAATCTCTGCCATACTAAATCTCTCATACAACCCCTCAATACTTTCTTCATTCCATCTAGTCATACCACATGCTTCTCTCAAATAATTCATTTCCACAGCTTGGATTCCTGACCTCTGTGATTCATCTCATATCCATGTTTTGGTTGTAGTAAATGGGTTAAAGAAATGAACCACCTTTATAGGCATTTAATTCAAGAATATATACCTATCATACTACTCTCTATTCACAACTATCTTCTGGATGAGACAGCTTTCTTTTCCAAACTCTCTTCTCAGAAACCAATTCTTCTGAATCTTCATTCAAACTATCTATATCTCTGATGCCTGTTCCAATTAGAACTCCCTCAAAGGGGTGGCCACGGCAACAGAGTCTCCATAACTAAAGAACTCCAGTGATGCTTTTTAGCCTTTTCTTCATTCAAACATTAGTTATAATCCTTATTCATACTTACACATTAATATAATATGATCTCACACCATGCACAAGACTGCCAAATTCTTTCTTATCAGAAACATATCAATCATGCTGGTACACCATGTAACTACAACATACATATTTGTGGCAATCATTGTGTTTAAAGCATAATTGCAGTACTGTTGCACATATTTCATAAATCCTGTCAAAATAGTCCTTTTCATGTGTAATCTATCCATTCAAGTAACCTATCAGAATGAGATTCACCCTTGGATCAATTTCCTCAACTATTCTTTCAAGTTTTCCCCAAAACATATCCATAACATCCTCTTGTCTACTACAGCACAGCACATATATGCAATCATTGTGTGTAATTTCAAATTCAAAAAAAATTTCATTTCCTTGAACTGGGCAAGATATATGATAGCTCATAACCAAATAAAACAAGGGCTATCTGAATTCTTTAAATGATAATCTTCTAGTATCAGTATTAAGAATAAAATATATCATTAGGAAGGAGGATTACATTATACAATGTTTATGCCATATGTGATAGCAAACCTTACCGGTAACTTTGCCAGATTTTTCAACTACGTAGCTGTCTATGATCCTTTCTTGTGGAAGGAACCAATGAATGAAGTCTTCTTTACTAAACACAGGTGCTAAATCAAATTTATTTAGATACTCTTCTAAAAGCTTGTGACACTCATCAACATCCTCCATTTTTAGTCTTCGGAATCCGGCAGTTGCTGTTTCTGTTGGTAGCCGATACAGTTTGAGTGTTCGCTGCATAGTCATGTTCTTGCCAAGATGAGAAAACTTAACTTCTATTAGTTTCTTTGGATTGAGAGAACGATGCCAATAACGACACGATGCCACAGGTTTGGGCAACAACACACCAGCAGTGTATACAGCCTGAAGGGAAGGACATTTGTTTGATTAGATTCAATACATCGGCGATTAAAAAAATCAATAGGAACATTCTTATTAATAATAATGTACTTGGCTTACAAATCCCTCACCTACATGATAATCAATCTAACTTCAGAATTTTTTTTTTTCATTGCAAATAGATGGTTATATACGGAGAAAAAAACATCTAAAGGGCTGTTTGCCTGTACTGCCCTGCACTCTGTATGTGGGTAATAGGATTCAAAACTGGAATAATTTGATTTTGAAATAAATACTTGCATCTACACTTACATAATATCTATAAAGACATGCCTTCTCAACTAAGAAAGCTCTGGACACCCACTGAAATGGACAGCCAAATTACCATTAATCACAACCTCACCAACTTAAATTACTGGCAGAAAGAATCCAATCAAGCAGGAGCCAAGCTTTCAAAGACGTACAAGGAGTTACCACTCATTCCGTACGTGACAAGCCATGCTCCACTCACAAAATCACCAATTCACTACAGGCATTCCCTGTCCATAAATGATTTATAAGTTTGCAAGGCTTAAATTCATCCCATCTTTGTACAGGTTAATGAAAGAGCCTCATAAATCAACAAGCAGTAATCGAATTTCCAGCACATTCATAGATGGTAGGGTCTGCTAGTTGTACACACACCATCTCAATCTGTGTTTAAACTCAGTCAGAACAACTGTGCATAGCTGCTCTTCCTTAACCCTTTTTCTGTGACACATGGCTTTCCTATGCCATTCCTAAAGTGGTTGGAGGAAAAAGAAAACTGAAAGTCCAAATTTTGTCAAAATAAAGACAAGTCGTGATATGATGCGATTTGATGCACTTATTTTGGCGAGTACCTAAATAAATCCAATTTTATATCACGAGCCTGGCTGGCCACGTAGTGCACCTGAGCAATACTGCACACACCACACTCCCCACCACATCAATTCTCTGCCAGAATCCACAGTGTAAAGAAAGACGAGTTGCAATTCCTCTTCTGTTCAACACATTCATCTTACACTTGATGAATGATACATTAAATTGTATTTCTTTTATATTCATTTTCAAAAGAATTCTCTTTAGCAGGTTCTTCACTGCACTAAATACAGAGTCCGCAAAAATACACTATACGCCCCTATATATTTTCAAAGGCAATACACAGCTAAGGTTTACAGTTGGTACAAGCATATATCACTCTCAGGGTGAAAACACCGTACATCTGGTAGCTGAGACTGCTGTTTCTAATGAGGCATGCACCAGCAACCTGCCTCTGTTTGCCTTAGGCTATCTCGAGGCGAGGATGTTTTTTCTTTACTATTCCTGGCTGCCACTTCATTTTGGGAATATCACTTCTGGGCATTGTGTTCCTTCCACCTGTGCTTCACGATGGTTGGTTCTTACCTTTCTAAGGAGGAGGAATTCTGAATTCTCGCCTGGAAGCAAGAAAATGTGGGTACACATGAAGTTTCTAAGCGCACTGGGTGCTCAAAACACACGATCAGGCAGCTGCTTCTTACAACACCTCATCAGTACCTTGCTTCGTTCAAGAGATCAAGACCCTATGGACCCAAAACATGGACCTAGAATACTACAGGAACCTTGCCAAATCTATGCCCAGATGTCTGCAGAGGGTAATCAAGACCAAAGGAGAGATGTCCCTGTACTATAATGTGAGCATGACATTGCCTTTGAAAATATATGGGGAGGTAGACAAAGTTTTTTTGTGGACACTGTATAAATCACCAGTTAAAAAATAAAAGGAAATATGGGTGCTAGAAAGCTTGCAAAGATCAACTGTCTTTTGGTTTAAAACACTGATGTTTTATTTAGTGAATGATATGGTAAATTGTATTTCTTATAAACTTTTTCAACAAAATTCTCAGTAGTACATTCGCACTTACTGCATAAACTAATAATCAACAAAATATTCATAAACATTACAGGAAAAACCTTTACCTTGCCTATCCTGGAGTCCCGACTGCTCATCTGTTTGAAACGTTCATCTTACACTTAATGATTGATACAGGAAGTTGTATTTTTCATATATTTTTTCAACACAGTTCTCTTTATTAGGTTCCTGGTCAATCATGAAACAGAAATAAATCATATATCTAGAACAATAACAAAGATGGGAGCTGGAATGCTTGCAATCACACGGAGGCCAGTGATTAATCGTACTTCAACTCAAAACATTTATCTTTAACTCAGTGAATGATACGGTAAACTGTATCTTTTATCATCTTTTCTACATAATTCCCTTCAGTAGAATCTTAACTAATGCATGAACTAATAACTATCCACATATTCATAAAAAATAAGGGTAAAAACCTTATTCATCCTATCTTGAATGCTCATCAGTTTAAAACTTTCATCTTACGCTCTGTGAATGATACATATATTATTTCTTTAGCAGATTTAAGTTACAACTTAAAAAAAAATAACTGAAAAATGGATGCCAGAATCCTTGCTATTGCATAGAGGTGAGTGACAATGACTGTCTTTCAGTCTAAAACATTCAACTTTTACTCAGTGAATGATACAGTAAATTGTATTGTCTACACATATTTCTTACATAATTCTTTTCTATAGATTTTTCCTTAATGTATGAAGTAATAAACACCAACAAATTTCGAAATTTTTTCTCATTATCAGGCAGTGGACCTATCTGTTGAATGGCCATCATCTGATTAATCACAGTTCTGTACAATGAATGTAAGCGGCACTACCCTAATAAGTCCCTTTTCTTACACCACCAATTTCAATGTCAAAGCTACTGTTTTTAACCTGTACATTTGCCCACTACAGTTGTTGAAGTTATTCAAAGCACTCGTTCGTAGGAACTGGCTTCTGTGGGTGTCTAATACCTGTGAAATGTTTCAGTTTCTGGAGGGAGGGACAAAGACGACTCCCCTATGGACCCTTCCCTTCCCATACATAACACCATGTGAAAAATTCCTGAGAAGACTCATGTTAATGTTTGTCATTTCAATCTCTGCAAGATTATCAAGTACAATACTCAGTGGATGAACAGTAACTGTTGTCAATCCATCACGGAATACAGCTCCCACAATACAGTAATCTGAAGATGTTAATCATATTGTGTAGACATGGCAGCAAACATTGCAACTACACTATGTCGTTGACAAATGTACTAACTTTAATGAACTGAACATGGTATGTGATTTCATGTTTTTACTTCTTTAGCCTATTATTTTACTTAAATTATTCACCTAATTGCAAATGTATAAAACAAAGAGATCCATAAACCAAAAGACAAAGAGTCAGACGTAAATATAAAAAGACGCAATATGACACAAAAAACTGCCCCTCACCTGAAATATACCGGTAAGATTGACCCTTCTTGTGATTTCCTTAATTAGCACTGGTGCTAGACGTTTCGACCTGAGCTTCTTATGTACACACAGGAAGTTTATTTCAACCATTTGTTGTTGGCTGCAATAAGATATTGATAATAAAAAACTTCAATAATATACTTAAAACTTAAGTCTAAAGACAATAATGTGTTTCCACGTAAGTACATTTTTAGGCTTTCAATATAAACAAAATACATTATGAATAAATCACAGTACTTTTCTTGAATATAAAAGAATTTATCTATATATCATTACTCCATTCTTAATTCCATCTGGTGGATCAGTTACATACAGCTAAATGAGACTAAAGATTCCATTCAAACCACCTCTATGCACAAAATGCTGCCACTGCCTCCCGTCACCAGTTGTTCTTCTATTACCTATATCTGAAATATCCCTACTGCTAATCAATTCTCTAACTGCATCTCTCTACCTCTTCTGTGGTCTGCCTCTCCTTCTTTATCCTGTACAATACTATTCATTATCTTGACCAAACTATCACTTACCATATGTTCTACATGACCATACCATCCTTACAGACTTTCATCCCTATGCCTTTCTTATGAGTTCTTCACACCACATATACTTTTCACATCTTATCTTTCATTACATATATGAACCTTCCTTATTCCAACTATGCTACATACTGCCCTTATTTTCAACCCATCATGACCTGTATACACTTATATTTCACATCCATACATCAGAGTTAGCAAAGTACTCCTTTATATAAGGTTCCTGCACAGTCCATGTTGAAAATTTTTCCATTCACCAGAGTTATGGTTGCATCTTAAATTTTTCCCTTTTGTGTGTCTCTATTTACAAAAAAATCTTTCCTACTATCATCCTTATCAAACTTTACTCCCAAACATCTACACATCTATAAATTCCATTTCTTCACAGTAAAAACTAAACTAACTCTCTATCTACACCTGTGATGCCTGTTCCCTCTGGGAACTCCTATCAAGGGGTTGGCCACGTCAAAAGAGTCTCCATTTACCTCTATCCCTACATGCCTACCTCGTATACACAATTCCACACATTCTTCCACCAATCCTCTCCCTCCAGTACTCTTCCATTCTAATAGATTTCCCCACATCAAAGGTTATTTTCCACTCACACAAACCCCTTTTATCATACTATCGTACACTCTCCTTATAAACCCCATCTTGCATTCTTTCCGCAAGCCCAAACCACCGGAAAGTATTGTGTTTCACACACTCTAACACTCCACAATTCATTCCCTTTGCATTGCCTGCCATACCAAATCTCTCATAAACCCTCTCATTTCTTTCTTCATTCCATCTAGTCATACCACATGCTCCTCTCAAATAACTCATTTCCACAGCCTGGATTTCTAACCTCTGTGACTCTTCCCATGTCCATGCTTTGGCTGCACAGGTCTGGGTCTGGAGGACTATGCTGTCCCTTAATCCTTTCTTTACTTCCATATTTACAGCTCTACCATTCATTGTTCTATTAAGGGATCCTAAGACTCTTCTACCCAGTTCCATTCTCTCCTTTATCTCTCCTTCAATACCATTAAACATACCCAAGATACCTCCTAAATACTTAAATTCTGTCAAACTAATCATACAATCTAATTTTCCAGCCCTTTCAGAAAATAGTGTCTTACTTTTATTTGCATTCACTTTCAGCATCCTCTTCCTTTATATCATCAGAATGGCCCATCATTCTTTCCAGATCTTTCTTTAATTCAGCTAATACAAGCATCATCAGATTACAGTAGCTGTGGTAATGTAATTTTCATTCTGTTTCTTCATGGATTAGAATTATACCGCAATCATCTCATCATTGCTCTGATCTAAGTTAATGCTCCATCCCCCAAAATATCAAATAACCCAATAACTACAGTGAATTCATAAAACACTGTGTTCTCCTAGACTTATTTAAAACCACTTACTCATACCACCACTTACTTTCATACATGCACTAAAGTTCTTCCATTATGAAAACTCTTACCAGCACTCTGAAGTCTTTCATACACAAAACATTGAGTCAGATATTCCCAAAAGTGCTTTCCTATTCACTTTATCATGTGCCTTTTTTTAATCAATATATGTTGCATACATCCTTTCCTCAAAAACTTTCCCTACTACCTGACTAAATGCAAAAATCTGATCTACATACCCTCTTCTCATCTAAAACCCACCTTGTTTCATCAAAATGAGGTTCGTTAACCCTACCTTAACGCTATCACTCACTATCCAAACAAATACCTTGCCAACTATGATCAGGAGCCTTATTCCTCAATAGTTTTTCCTTTAAGCAATGGAGCAATGACTGTTTTGTCCAGTCATCAGGCACCTGACCACTTTTCCAAGCTTTCATACAAACTTTACAAATTCATTTCACAACAGTTTCACCTCCCTCTTCACCATCTTACTAAACAGTCAGTCTATACCCTCAGCTTTTCCATTCTTTAAGAGTTTCACTCCTCTCCTTAACTCCTCCTTCATAATGTCTTCCTCTCCCATATCACTATTCCTCTCTCTCTAATCCTACCATACCAACAGACACCTCTCTTACAATCATTTGCAATCAGTTCTTCAACATACACATTCCAGCTTTTTGAAACTTCATCCCTTGTTACTAACATTTTACTGCACTTGTCTAATCCACTCTCATTCCTTACCCATACCTCTGTTCTACTATCATTTACCACCTTTTGGAACTCTTTGTTATTCTTTTAGAATACTCATTCACTTTTCTCCTGAGATCCTCATTTGTTTTCCTTTTATTCTTAAATACCATCCTTTTAAGTCTTTTATTCAAAACCATAGACTCAACACTTTTTCCCTCTATTAGCCTCTCCAGTTTCTGAAAGATCCAGCTCCTTCCAAACTCTCCTTTTCTCTTCTCTGCGTTTCTTAAATCTTCTTTCCACAATGTTGTACCTCTCTTTCTACATCCTATGCAAGCAGTGTCGAACACTTCTGAGGCAGCCCACAATAATCCTTTCTTCAGCTGCTTCTGCATCATTTCAGCTTCACCTGGTACTGTTTCTGATCCTCTCAATATTAATCTTCTCTTAAAAGCTAAGTTTCACAGTTTCATCCCTCAACCTTTCTAATTTCTAAACTCATTTTCTTCTATTCTTTCTTTTATACTTATTCGCCATTTCCCGCACTAGTGAGGCAGCACCAGGAAAAAACAAAGAAAATCCTCATTTGCTCACATTCATTCTCTAGCTGTTGTGTGTAATGCAACAAAACAGTAGCTCCCTATCCACAACAAGGCCCCACAGACCTTTCCATGGTTTTCCCTAGCTGCTTCATATATCCTGGTTCAGTTCACTGACAGCAAGTCACCCCCTATATACCACATCACTCCAGTTCACTCTAACCCATGCATGCCTTTCACACTCCTCCATGTTCAGACCCTTACCACTTAAAATCTTTTCACCCCATCCTCTTATCTCCAGTTTGGCCTTCCCCTTCTCCCCTATACTTTTGACGTATATATCCTCTTATCTACAAAAAAAAGCTAACCTAAATACTACAATCATATATTCTGACAAACTATGTCCCATCCCTCTCCTAGACTGCAAATCATATACATTATCTGTAACATTCCATTTTACCATAAACAAATTAATCATCCTTATGTCTACCCTGTCTTCCACTATTCCTTCTTATCACAAACAAATCAATCATGTTTTTGTATGCCTTGTCCTGTCTGTGTCTGTACCATGTATATTTACAGGCACCTTTATGCTTAAAGTATGTTTTTCCGACACTCTTACCTGCCGCTACACATAATCCATGCATTCTTACACCACTGTCATTTACAATAAGGACCCCACTGTAACCTATGACTCCCTCCCCCTGGAATAGTACTGTAAAGCTTGGGTCCGGAATTGACAAAAAACACAATCAAGTGGGAGGGGTCTTTTAATCCAAGGCATTCTGCAAAAATAAGTATGAACATTGCTTTTCAGCTTTTTCACCTTTGATAAGAAGCAGTCTTTATTAAGAATGACATTGTTCCACTATCACAAGCTTTGTCAAGACAGACCACACTAAAACATCTGCTAATCTACTCTGGTGCAGGGGGGGGTTAAAAGGGAAAAAGAGGGATCACTGTCGAGAGGTTAGTGGTTGGGGAGAGGGAGGCAGAAGACTTGGGTAGGTGGAAGGAGGAAGAGGTATGTGTGGCAGTTAGGTCATGTTTGAAAGCTTATTTACACTCAGTAACTGATTTACAACAGAAGGTGCTATGCTAAACATACCACAGTTTTGCTCTGCCGTATCGACACTCTGTTTAATTGCTGCTTCTAAACACTTTCTCAATTTTTTCTAATACTATCCAGTTCATTGAAAACTGACCTAGTTGTTTAGTTTTCCCAGTTTTTCATAAGACAGTGGTGCTGGCTAAGAAGCGGCACTAGAGTTTTTTTAGTTATGGAGACTCTGTTGCCGTGGCCACCCCTTTGAGGGAGTTCCAATTGAAACAGGCATCAGAGATATAGTTAGATAGAATAGCTGGTAACAGTGAACTACACGTGCTAATTCTATTGTTTGTGCACTACACATATCTATGTTCATAAACTTTTGGATTTAAGTCCCAAGCCATCGCTCCTACATGCATTTTGCTGCGACCACCACAAGGGATAATGAACAAACTGCATCCAGCTTTTCTAGTGATTTCTAGTGCTTGTTTGACAGACTAGCTCTTTGCTGCTTGCTCAGAGTATGCACAAGCAGGTGGTGGTTGTGTTTCCTCTCAGGAGGGCGACTAGTCACAAATTTGTGTTGCTCTTTAAGGTTGCTCAGGGTTCCTGTTGCCTTCATTCTACATTCACACAGAACTAGTCACAAATTTGTGTTGCTCTTTAAGGTTGCTCAGGATTCCTGTTGCCTTCATTCTACATTCACACAGAAAGAAAATACCAGTAAATCACCACATTAAGAAACTAACCACAAACAGAAGGGTTGACTGACAAAGCTATGGAGAGGAACAGGATTAAAGAAGAGCTCACTTAGATCCCTGAAGCTATCATGAAAGTAATATTGCCCCACCTCCATGTTGAAACACCATCAACTTCTGCTCTGGTGATTGGCATCAACCTAGTGGCATCTACAGGGTTAATCTATAACTGCAGGAGCCAGACTCACACAAGCAGCAAGAGCATAATAGACACGGAACATGAGGTTGACAGGGACAAATACAAGATCATTCTGGAACCTGTGGTGTTGCTGGAAGTGTGAATATAAGGCTCAGATTTGACAGTACTGTTGACAGTTGGAGCATGGCAAAAGGCAACACTGTCTTATGCTTCAGCTACCCAAAAGCTTAGCCTACCTAAGGATGAGATGCCAAATGACATTAGCTAGGTAGACAGCCAGCTGGAAGGGAGGCCATTTGCTAGCTTACTCACACAGCTGCAAATGAAGTTTTAAACACCCAGTAAGCTTCTGCCATCAGACCAAACAAAAGAAAGATATTACAACACATATAGGGCAGGAGCATTAGCACTTGTTGTCCTTCTGGTGGGCATGGGCCCATGGATATCCATGGGGTTGAATAGTGTCTAGAAGACTTGGTGGTGGCAAGGGTCTGTCAGGTGTCTAACATGAAACCAACAGAGGCAAACACGAGGCCATTCTGAAATGTGCAGTGCCGCCAGATGCATGAATACACCTTCCCTCACTATGCATGGGTCTATGTAAGGTTTCATTCATGTACATTTGCATTTTTTGACACTAGTTTTAGAAAACGTGAAGTGAGCTTCACGCAAATATGTTCAGAGACAGGTAGAGCCCCTACCCAATGACCAAGACCTAAAAGGCACAGTTTGGACCCTTTTACTACTTTTGCTTGAGGCCCCTTAAAATTCCCTCCCTACAAAGAAAGCATAGGTAATTATCATAAAAAAAAATCAGAATACTGACAACCACAAGGTCTGAGGCCCTTGACAAGCACATCATTTTGGGGTCTGGAGGTTCCCATAAATGTAAGCACAACTGTCTGGCCATGTGACTAACTGTTATCCCAGACGGTACAGCGACAGGTAACAGACTGAAGTGATTATGTGATGACATCAATATGTGTGTTTCAGTCAATCCAACATGAGGTAAACATCCAAACTTACCAAAATTATGAGTATATGCTAAGGGAGCCCTGAATGCCTCCTAATTAATGTTTTAGAATGATAGATACAGAATGATCCTGCCTCTTATTTAATAACTTGTTTCTTATTCATGTGTTGATAGATATGAAATGATCCTGTCCCACAATAACTAATTCTTACTTTGATTCTTTAAATGGCCTTGATAAAATCCTGTAAGCAAGAGAGAAGGTTTTATTTCCTTACTGCAACAGACCCTAAATTAACTCAAATGGTTATGGAAACAACAAGAAAACCAGACACTAAATGAACATACTGTTTGTATATTCGGATTTTGGCTGGAACTGCAGATATAAAGCCGACTAATCTGTTACTCTTGGAGACACGAACACCAACATGCCACTGAGGCTTCCAACCTGGTGGCAGTAGGGCCCCTCTCAAGAACTCTTTGCTATAATCAAACCTGAAAGTACATATGTAAAGCATGTAAATTTGTGTTCCATGAAATGTTAAAAATTATAGCTGTGATGCATGCATGGTAAAAACATTAATAACAATGAGGTAAGTGTACCAATATGACAACAATACATCTCTTTGTCAATGACTGTACAAAGCTTTTAAAAAAAATTATGTACCCACAACAAAAGAGAAAAATCTTCTCATGAAGATTGTGAAAGTACTGAAAAATACAAGAGTATGCCAATAAAAACAATGAAAACACTAAAAATCTTTTGTTAGATTTCTAAATAAGATGCAACCAAAATATCACAACTTAAACTAATTTTCAAATTATCATCAAACTTACCTAAACATGTTGTCATCATCTTCTACATAATTCTCGTTCAATAGATTGTACAGATTTTGCAACTGAAAAAAATACAGAAGTTAAAATCATACCCCTGGAAATGCAAAGGCCCTGACAATCAAACACCCACAAATCATCTATTATGTTAAATATCTGTTCCACATTCATATTTTTTCTTCAAGCTTTGGAAATGAGATATGCAGTTACAAAACAAACTAGATTAAATAATATTGTAATAACCCCAAATATAGAGTTTACTGTCTTCTGTAACAGTCCTATACTCTGACTGTGGAAATCCATTTCCCAGTTAGTTCCCATAGACTTTGCTTAACTTTTGGAAGTTACTACAACTGTATCTACTTTTGAAGTTAGGCTACCTCTCTGACCTCTTTCTATCCATCTATCTATTTATCTATATCTCTGATGCCTGTTCCCATCTGGAATTCCCTCAAGGGGGTGGCCACGGCAATAGAGTCTCCATAACTAGCGAACTCTCGTGCTGCTTCTTAGCCTTTAGTGCCTCACCCTTAACAGGCCACTGGCAGAGGGCAAGTCCAGCGCAGTGTTTGTAGAGGCTCCTACCTAATGTTCCTACTGACTTCTACCTAACGCTCCCGCCCAATGTTCTTACCTACTTCTACCTAAAGCTCCGACCTAAATGTTCCAACCTAC
>JAUTYZ010689933.1:1347-14080 GCA_032273725.1 Panulirus interruptus | reverse complement strand
TAGCCCAATGTATATAGTCAAGACAGTATTAGTGGCTACGAATCCAACTAGCCCAATGTATATAGTCAAGACAGTATAACAACTAGGAAAACAAATACAACCTCATTAGCAAGTAATTTAGACATAATTGATTTCAGTTATACTCCATTTACTAGGAGATCAGGTTCAAAACAGCTTACTAACATAGACAGGCAAGTTGATGAATATTTCAAATGCTTTGTATTGACACCATCCATACCACAAGTTTTCTTAGTGAATTCAATATCTTCTACAGGTGTGTCATGTGCTCCTGGGTGGTTCTTCAACCTTTCAAAGCTAGAATGTGCACTCTGCCCCAGTGGCACCTACTCTCTAGGTGGTGGTGTACTTTTTGACTCATGGACATCTCTTCCAAGGGGGTTCAGCACCTACACTGAGGCAGTCCGATCAGCATTTGCTCCATGGAGAAGGCATGGAGATGTGGATTGTAATGAGTAAGTTTTAGAGCTATTAGGTTTAGTGTGATTTTAAGCATTTCATACTCAGAGATTGAACAAAAAAATATTCCACTTAAGGTAGAACCAGGGAAATCTGAGTACTTTTTTTTATGTAGTTATGGTTTAGCTGTTACACATTAAGTGTAGGATACCAAGTATTGCCATTTCATCATTAAATTAGAAAACAGGTGAAATGAAAAATGAGTATCATCATTTTGATAGGACTTTAGAAACTAGTGCATATATATATATGTTAATCTATTAATCTTGGTAGACAGTAGTTGGCAGGCAGTCACTGACCAAGAAGATATATTATTGGCACTACCCACTTGGGTATCAGGAGGGTTAGTAGCAGGTGCATAGTGAGGCAGCACTTCAATGATTGTCAAGTTGCACTCCTCTGACCTAGGTAGCTGTCTTTTCTTTCTGCCTCACCCACATGTGGATTCTCTGACCCAGGTAGCTGTCTTTTCTTTCTGCTTCACCCACATGTGGACTATGGTATTGTGTCCACAAACACACAATCTCTTCTTGTCACACATAACACTTGACAGCACTCAGCTCACACAACTCATTCTTCTTAATTCTAGATTTTTCCTGTGGTGAGTGCTATGCTCTAGCCCTACCCTTTGGCAAAATGGTAGGAACAGTAGATAGAAGTGGGGTATTAGGTATTAGGTAAGATATGGTCATTTCTACCTTCCCACATTTGCAGTATGTTAAATTTTATCATCATAAATGGCCATAAGATGGTAGACCATACTATTGATAGATTAAGCAGTTTCTACATATCTTTTAGGATTTATAGGACTTGGTATATATTCAGTGAAAATATCAGTAGGATCGAGTTGCCAGCAGCATGATGAGGATGGCATCTTGTCCAGATGATGAGAGAATGGGATCTGCTTCTAAAATTTTATTTAGAATTTATTCACAGGTCTTTGATCTTTAAGGAGCAGCATGTCAACATGTAAAGGGTGTATTCTCTGTAATTGGTCCAGGAATGGGTGGCAAGGAAAAGGTGATGTACTTGCCAGCAAGGGTGGACCATGTGCAGCTGTTCTTGTGTACACTGTTAAGCTAGTTAAACCTGGAGCAGTCCACTACACTTACCAATACACTAATGAAGAGATCATCTTTGAGTTCCAGGTTAGTTTGCAAAGATGAATTAGAGTTGTTGTGTACCTATTAGTGAAACAAGGACTTTGGACCATTAACAGATGTGGGAACATTGATGAAAGTTGAGTGGTCCAGAAGAAACAGTTGATAATAAGTTTCTAAGCTTGTTATAACTTTAATTTCGTTCCTCTTAGTTCACGTGTCCCTCACACATAATCACACAATCTTAATGTTTCATGAAATATACTTCATATGGTGATTATACAACGAAGTAAACCTGTATAACCTGATAGACGTACTCTTCATTCAATGTGAGATTGTGCTGTGAAGGTACTTGAGGAGTACCACAGAGGTATGTTGCACTATTAGGCCAGGTTGTGGAAAGAGATTAACAACATGGTGAGTGAACTGTCATAAGAATTTGATTTAGTGTGACAAATGAAAGATTTAAAAGCATCTGTATCATAATTTTTTTTATTTTACTCTGGATATAGAGGTTACATGTAGATGAAGTGGGAGGATGCTTGTATTTGATCCAACCTTTCAAAATAGAGATGGAGTTGATAAAAAGATGAATTGATGAGAAAGGTTTCTCATACTAGAATGTAGTTCAGGAAGTGGCTTTCACTGACTAATTGACTGTACCACGTGATTATCTTGTAGTCCTCAACCAGTTGTCAAGTTGGTGAGCAGGTTTTTTAAGCCTTACATAGGTGGGCTAAGGTTATGCTATCATATATTTCCTGAGCTTAACATGGACATTACAAGATAGAAGAGACACCAGGCTGGGATACATGCGAGATGGCATTGTATCACTGATGAGTCGTGGAGGGAATGGTGACATCACAATGTTGACAGATGTTGCTGGCAGTTTACTATACAACTGAAAAGTTTTCAGTGAAGATACTTTATGAATACTTTTGGCATTTATATATACCATAAGATTTTGTGTTTTATCTGGATCTTTTGGGCCTGGTTACTGTAATTCCTAGTTGAGTATTGTCTTTGGTTTGCCTGTTTTAAGATTTATAGGAAATATTTTAATTAAATCTTAATTTTTTAAAAAAAGCTGTATTTAATAGATTTAAGAACTGCAAAGGAGATATCCGGTGATTTTTTTTTTTTTTTTTTTTTTTCAACTTTGCCTAGTTATATTCTAGTAGAGAAGCCACTGCCTTTAAGTTGAATGATAGATTTTTGCATTGATATCAGAATTACTTTGATCTTTAACGTGCAGGCTCAAGATGAAGAATGTCAAAGTATTGATGATGCAGATAATTATAAGTGGCCTCCACTCACTCGGGAAGGCCAGTGGCAGACTCGTAGTATGGAGCTTAAACCAGGACTTAATGTACTGCATTGGAAAACAATTGGTATGGAGGCACATGGATCATCGAGACCTGTGTTGATCAAGAGTATCCAGATCAGTGGTAGGTGCAGATATTCTTTCATTTGGGAAAATGCACAATGACCTTATTTTTCTACTGCTTCTTCAATCAGTCGAATGATTTTGCATGAGCCCTTAGGAATACCAGTAATAAGAACCCCAAGTCCCTTGCAAATTTGCTCACTGGTTGACCTACATCTTAGGTGTGTGTGTGTGTTTTTTATTTATAGCTAAGTACCTTACTTGACCTCATCCATGTAGTTCTCTTACGAGCTATCAGATTTCCTTAAGGGAGGGAGAGGAACACATGATTACTTATGCCACACAGTTACACTTCATGCATCTAGCTACTGTATAACTTCACTCTGCTGAAGTCCTTTTTACTCATTTGCCATGTAGCCAGTTTGTTAAAAGTAGTCATTAGGTGTTATGAGGACTTTGGTTGAGATTAAACTTCATGGGTTGGCCTGCAGTTTTTGAGGATAATGATATTCTTTTATATTGATGGATATACTTTAGTGACTAATTTTTGATAGTTTTTTTATTGTTTAAATATCTTATTTTCAGTGAGTCATAATATAAAAATAAACCTACAATATTCATTTGTATGGTGAATGTTTTGTGCTTTATTCTTCCTCTGATTAGTAATGATGGCCTCAGGGTAGTTATGCTTTATCAGTCATTTCTTTCTGGTATCAAAATAGATATAGAATATCTTTATACTCTATGAATGCTGTATAAATGGCCTGTGGGTAGTCATATTATGACTGAGATTCCTGTTGGGTCATACTCTGGCTGTTAGGTAATTTAGATCAGAGAGCATAGGTCATGCAACTACTCATGGTCTGTTGAGGCACTTCAAATAATTTACAGTCAAGCTGGATCCAAATTGTTAGCTTAGCAACAGATGCTTTGTCCTTAGATTTGAATTTTTGGAAGCAGAGTTACCTTTTTTCTTCAGTAAGTCTTCTGGTTAAAGTTCTTCTCAAAGTAGTTGGTTTTTGGGTGTTTAGTAACACAGGTAGACCCAAATTGTGATGAACATCCTTGGTACTAGAGACTCCTTCAGCTTTGCCATGCTCCTCTGATGACACCTTAGGTTTTTCTAGACTACCTCAGCTTTTTTGCAGAATCCCAGCACCAAAGGCTCATGTTCTGGAATTTACACATATGGATTTTCTCAAACACATGTACAGGCAGAGGTTTACAGAATGTCTAACAGATTACCTTTTACATAACATTCATCCTTCACTGAAGACAGTGCCAGCTGGTCTGGACAGCCTTTCCAACCTTCATTGAAGAAGCTGATGCCTTGGACATGACTGAAATTTGGAGTTTTTCATGACAAGAATAAGGCTAGTAGTACTTTTTCTACATGTAAGAGTCCCCTACAAGAACCTCTATCTCTCTGTTTTTATATTATCTGCTGTGCCCTGTTTGGATCAAACTTCTCTGACCTTTCTTTCTTGGGAGATTGGTTGCTTCACTGCAACCCAGGTGGAAGTTTTCTACAGTTCTAGACATTTTCCAGTCTAATAGTTTTACTGGGAGTTTAACTCTTCAGCGTATCATGAAAACTCTTTTCTTTATAGCCTTGGGCGCTTGGAGGGGAGTTTGTGAATTTCACGCTATATCCATGTTTGTTGAATTATCAACTCTTATGACAAACTTTTATGGGTTAAGATAAAACCAAACTCAAGATTCTTGGCTGAGAATGAGACTGTTAGATTTAGAAATAGCTCTGTTGTCATCAACGCTTAGAAAACATTGCCAAGTGAGCTTCATGCCAAGAGAGCTTTATGCCAAGAGAGCTTCAAGCCTTATGGCCAATTTAATCTCTTACAGACTTTTTGGACTTCACTCTAGATTATTGAAGGGTAAATTTATTTGTGCACCCAGGAACCTCAAAACCCCTTTTGGCAAAGAATATCTCTACTTAGATTAAGAAAGGAAGTTGGCCTCTACCGTAGCCTTCCTCAGAAACCTTTCATTGGAGGAATCAATAAAAAGGGTCTTCGGCACTCATCTGCCACCATTGTCAGAGAGTATGGCTCTTGGAATTCCTCCCTAAAGTCCTTTTGATATGATGATTCAAGCAATATTTTCTTGCAAGATGGTTGTCATAATTGGGCCTCCTTTTGCTATATCACATACTTATGACATTACGGATAGTTGGGTTGTTCATTAGCCATATACGTATATGACCACAGCCAAAGATTGTCTAGATATCTTAGAGGGTATTCATAAACTTATAGATTCCTAACTTCTCTTATAATTTTCACATATCTGCAAACATATTCAGTTGTGATTCCAGTCCTTCTGAGAAGTCATTTACATAGATGAAGAATAGCAGTGACCCTGAAACTACACCTTATAGGACTACACTTGTTAAGATCAGGAAAAGCAGTGACCCTGAGACCACACCCTACAGGACTACAGTTTTCACTCCTATCCATAATGAGAAGGCACCTCTGACATGTGTTCAGCATTCCTTTCCACTCAGATGATTTTCAGTCCCTAGAAGGTGTCCCCTGAGATGATTTTCGATCCAATGAAGGTGTCTCCTGATATGATTTTTTGATTCTCTAAAGGTGTCCCCCTTGTTATGCGTACCTATTGTTCCTAGTGTTTGGTCTGCATCTTATGGAGGATATTATCAAAAACTTTCTGGCAATCCAAAAGACACTCTGCCTGATTGTTATTTTGTATATGCCAGTGCTCTCTTTGTCAGACAGTTCTTGAAGATTTTTATGCATGATTTCTTCCTTGTAAATCTCTGCTCCCTCACTTGTGTAGAATCTCCTTTGTAAGTGTTCTTCCATATATTTTCTGGTTATCAGGGTTTTACAAATTATGCACATCAGACATACCAGTTTTTAGTTTAATGCAGTTTTCCTCATCTCCCTAAAAGTAGTAATGTTATTTACTTTCATTCACTCCCAAGGGAGTGATCTCTCTTCCAGGGACTTTTTGAACACTAGGTCAGTTGTTCTTCTCGATTACACAAGGCAAAGTTTCATCAGGGCCATACGACTTATATGGATTAAGATCCTTTAGTATTCTGCCGATGTCTTGCCTAAGAACCTCAATATTTCAATCTCCCCTCCCCTATATCTAGTGGTAGGGTACTGGGTTCTCCAGTGTGAAGACTGTGTGTTTGTATCTTCTTCCATGTTTGAAATGAGATGAATTACATCTGACAGATGTAATTTAAATCATATGATTGTATAGAAGATATGTTTACAAGAAGGAAGTAGAAACCAGTAACCAATTTAACTCATCCCTTCTAACAGGTGTTGCCCACTCGTCAGAATGCTCACCATGTCCAGCAGGAACATTCAGTGGACCTGGAGCCCATGAATGTACAGAGTGTGAGGAAGGTTATTATGCTCCTCAAGGTTCCTCAGCGTGCCTTCCTTGTGATCCTGTTTCTCACTATGCTCCTAAAGGTTCTGCCTTTTGTCTTGAACGTCCTCCATGCACATCACAAGACTACTATGAGACAGACTCAGCATGTGATGAAAAGAATCAGGTAGGCTGTACTGTGAAGTTGTTTCTGAATATAGATGAAGTCCTTTATGTTACTTGAAAGGCTTCCAAAAATGCTTGCAATGTGTAATAGGTAAATTAGTTGAGGAGATAACGTTTTCTTCCAAATATCTAGCATGCAGATACTTTGTTTTGTTGTTGGTAATTTAATCATTAGATATATAGGAATGTATCACTTAATCTCAAAAAGTTCACTAATATCTTTGAATATGAAATTTTTTATTAATTTACCCTCCCAAATGCCAGAACCTCCAGGATGTGGACATTTGGAAACCTGTTGGTGTTCCAGTTTTGATTGGGGGGGGAAAAAAAAATGCTGCTCCAGGTTGTGGACATTTTGTCAGAATGGATGCATAAAAATATAATACTATGGGTAAGATGATTATGTATTGGTCAAAATAAAATATTCCATGGTCAAGGTACCATTTTAATGAAAATTTTTCTAGGAAACTAACACAAGAATTCACAAAAAGTACACATAAAGAATAGTGCATGATTTTTCATCTAGAACCTGGGGTATGGTAATTATAACTAAACCTGGTCACTCTGGAACCCTATTTCAGGTTATGAAATATTTGTTCTCTATGTACTGTACATATATACCCGTGTAAAAGTTGATGTAACATAAAAGTTGACACATGATGTTTAGATCTAGAATTCATAATTTTTCAAATAATGTATCTCATGAAATTTGACCTCCGAGTTTTTGGGATTGAAGCCTAATAGTTTCAGAACAAAAGTACATCTTGAGCTCCATTTTTTCATAGAGATGGATGGAGAGAGTGAGTACTCTTGCTTAAAAATGAAAATGCTATTCAGAGGCTTAGAGCTGACTTTTTATGTTAAAGACTTCATCGTGGGCAGAAGTTCTCATCAATGCCAGGATGTGATTGACAAGAAGAAAATGTAGAACATTGAAAAAGAATAGAAGAAAATGTACAAAATAGAAAAAAAAAATAAGTTTAACAGGTTTTTAGGGCGTGCAGAGCTTGCCTCCCAAAAAGGGACATGCTACACTGGTTAGGAAAGACACGAGAACACAAAACCTCCAGAGACCAGCAGAATACTGAAAGAAATAGACATCACAACTGCTACTCCTCAAGTTGCTAAAGGCCTTGCAGTAATTATGTGACTGTGTAGCAGTTAATGGCCACTGGAACATGATGGTTGTCTCCATGACTGCTTCCTTCCCCAGTCTACCACATCCCAGAATTCCCACCCTCCCATGTCCTTCCAGGTATCCATGACCTGAATCCCTTTAAAGTAAAGCTTTCTACTTCCTGAGAAATTTTTAATTATTCTCATCCTTTTTCATGTCTTTTTTTTTGCCTCCTGACTCTTGTTCAAGCCCTGGCCCTTTTGAGGACCCCCATCCACATCTGGAGCTCCTGTAATGAAATGATTCATTTCCTAACAAATGTTCCAGTTACAGATTCAAGTATACATTGAGGCCAGATCCCAAATGAAAAAAAAAGGGGGGGGGGAGCAAGGGAGAAAAATTAAAATGAATATAGTATAAAAAAAATTTGCATGAGGGTAAGTAGTTAGAGGGTTAAAAAACTGTGCTGATGAAAAAAGATAAGAGATGATAATTGAATGGTATTTGTAAGGAAAAGGTATTGTAGATTAGTTCTGGTGAGACAGAAGGAAAGACAAACCTTCCTAACATGTAGAGTAAAAGATGATATGGGCATCGCTTCAACACTCCTGAGTCACAATGGTAATCCTTCCTTAGTTAGCAGCTGTTTACAGCTTACTGTCTAGGCTGCATGAATATTAGTATTCTCATTATTGGTTATTTTGTAGTGATATAAGTTAAGCTCTTAATGGATTTCACTTGGCATTTTCAGACTCGTGCTGTATATAAGTGGGTTGAGCCACAGGTATGCAGGGAACAGGTGAAAGGCTCAGTGTCTCTTCCCCCTTCTGGAGAAGTTAAGACTTGCCCACCTTGCAATCCAGGCATGCACTACACTACAGGACCAGGTACACTTGACACTCTTTTAAATCAGACTTGATATACAGTAATTTGGTTAAGTTCTTTCAGCATTAACGAAATTACAGAAAAAGTCCAGTAATGCAATATCAGGTATCCAATAATTCCAGCTAAATGTCATGATTCACCCAATTATGATAACTACCAATTATCTTTTAAAAGTTCAATTATCCAACTTTTGGACCCTTTATTAGAACTTACACCGTACTGTCTATCATAAGTTGGCTACTAGAGACACTGCTCATCATGCATCTACAGTCACATTTGATTACATTGTCAGGGTCCCCTTTTGTGCTTCTCATTGGCCTCTTTACATTGATGAAACTTTCATACAAAATTCTAAATCTTATCAAGATGTGGAGGTTAGGGGTCCAAGGGCAAGTTAACAATGTGACATTCATTAGTGAGTACAAAACCTAATGCAGGGGCCGTAGTGTCTTACAGACATGTTTTCTGATTATTGCTTGGTTTCATTGTGTATAGCATGATTAAATGCACTTGTGTGGGTGTAAAAGCATAGTTCCATATATGACTTCAAGCAACATTTTAAGCTGACCAATCTTTTATCATGAACTAAGTAAGGATTTTATGTATGTATTATAATGCAAAGTATGATTATTATGGTGTTAGAAAATTCAATAGTGATCATGCTGCTGAGGTTAGAGATAGCTTAACTATTGTTAGTGAGGTCGAGATAGTTCCCATTATTATTTCATATCAGTGATTAATTTCTCTGTAATTTGCAGGTTGTGTGTTCTGTCCTAGAGACCAGCACAGTGATGGAGTTTCACCATGCAAACCATGCCCTCCCAGTACTGCACCCAATTATGGCTACCAGTACCAGTGGTGGTCTTCCATACCGCCAAAGATGACTGCCACCTGCATGACTGCTGATGGTACTGTTACTTAGACATACCATTTTGTTCTCATTAATGCATGATTTCTCTAGCAGCATCATAAGTACACTGCCTGTATTTTCATTGTTTATGGTAATAGTGAAAATAGATACATAACGTTTCCTCTTTCTTTGGAAGGAGGGATGCATTCCAAGAAAAGGCCCTGCAATATGAACCTATTTCTAATTTGGAAAAGGAGTGATACACTCCAGGACCCCACTTCAGTCTCGATATTTGCATTCTTATATCACAAATACAGGCTCAAAACATGAGATAAAACATTTGTTTCAGACAATGGTTTGATCTTTTTTTAAAGGTCAAGTAGAAGATATTTCTGTTGTAATAATCTTATGGAATGTGTTGATGATGAAGTATCTAAAAACTTTAAAAGAAGTCTAGATAAGTGGCTTAAATCAATAGTGAATGAACCCTACATGCTCGCCCTGCCTCATGGAAAATCTCATAATAGGTACTTGTGGGCAGGTAGGTACTCTCACTTCTCAAATCCTTTTCCATCTACACCCTCCTCTTCCATTCCTGTGTACATCTGCTACACTTTAGTCTGTTGCTCGAAAAGTAGAGTACTTTAAATATGAGTACCTACATTTCATTATTACATTTACTTCAGACTCATTGTCGCACTGAAATACACTTATGATTTCAAATATTATTTATTGATTCTATATACAGGTATCATTATCCATGTATTATTTCTTTTTTTCATTATTCTTTCAGTTCTGGGTTGCAGTACTTCAGATGGCTGGCAAGTTGCAGGTGATCATATCCAGTCGGGTCAGGGGCTTGCAGATGATGCTTACCTTGTCCTCAGCCTCAAGGTTTGATTTGAAAAATAATGCATTTTTAGTGAGATTCAGATGAAAAGCATGCTAAAAGTAGAATGTGATGTTGTAAAGAAATATTTCACAATTGCTTTCTTATGCTTAGGCATTATTTGTCTTACATTTAAAAATGGACAGAAGTGTGTAGCATTTGTAAATCATTGTCCCCCAACTTCATGATTAGGGGCTGTCTTATACTCACAGTGTCTTTTCAAATGTTTGTGATGTGTTGTCTTTCTCTTCAAGGACATTCTTTGCTGCCCTTCTTTAACACATGCTTTTTCATTGCTAATCCTTAGCAGAAGAACGAATAGATGATTGGATATGCATTTAAATTTTCAAAATTGGGTCAGATTTTTATCAAACATGATGAGATTACAAATTTTTTAGTCCTCAACTTGTTAGAATATAATTTTTCTGGTTACTTGTATATATGCATAATGCAAATTTGTTTCTAACCACTAACTAAGCTTAGTCATGATGAGCTTTGGTCAGATTTGATGAGATTTTCCTTCTCATTGATTTTTATGATAATGTTCACATTTTTTATTTATTTAGGTAGCATTAAGAACAGAGGACTGAGCCTTAGAGGGAAAACCCTCACTTGGCCCCCTTCTCTGTTCCTTCTTTTGGAAAAGTAAAATGTTCACATATTTGTACATATTTCCTTATCTGTATGATAAAACTGGAATTTTCAAAACCAATACTTTTCAGAAACCTGAAGTTTGAGAAATATTGAATTAAAAGACTGAAATTGGAAAAATATCTGCTCACCATGCATGGAGAGCAGATATGTACAGGTAGTTTAAAATTCTTGCTGCTGTTGGGCTATTGGGATGATCTCCCATCATGGACTGTGTACCTGTACCTGTAAACAGTACTTGAATAGATTTTGTATAATAACTTTTTTGCTAATATACAACTCTTAAAACGTGTGCATACTCTATTGTCAACATTCAGTGTTGCTTCACATGGATTTGAAACTTTTTTCATTCCTTTTTGTGTCTGTATTATTTCATCACAGACTGGCAATTCAGATATAAACAATCCAACCAGCTTTTTTTTTTTCTAAAGCAGAGCTCATTCTATCATAGAAATTTAAGATGTTTGTTGCATATGACCTCCTTTCCCTGAAACCATGTTGTCTCTCACTTAGGAAATTTTTCCTCTGCAGGAAGTCATACAGTATATATGCTTTCTAAATATCTTTCTCAGTACCTAATAGACCACACTCATCTGGGAGACAGCTTTATAGTTCAGCATTTCCTAGTCTCCTTTCTGATGGATAGGTTTGATGTTTGCCCTTTTTCAATCCCTTGGCACTTTGTCTTTCTACAGTGATATCTTGAACAGTATTTCAAATGGTTTATCGAGTGTATCTGCACATATAATGAATTTTCTTTATCATATTTCATTGGGAACAGGAGCCTTGTATGGGTCGAGACCCATCATTATTCTGTTAACATCTCATTTTGATTTCTCAGTGCTATTTAAAACCTCCTTCCCATTCCATCTCTTAGGGTTTGGGACTATTTAATGCCTTCCATTCTAAAAGCACTTTGAACTTGTCATTCATTTCTTCATATATCTTGACATTATCTTCTACATCTCTTTCCTCTGAATCCCTTACCCTGATTAATTGCTCTTTAACAGACAGTTTACTCCTGATAACTTTATGGCAGAGTTGAATTTTCTCTTGACTTGTCTACAGTATTCTCCACAAAGTTTCTTCATTTCTCCTTTCTTATCCTGCAGCACTGATACCTTGCTCTCTTATATCCTACAAATTCTAGCTGGCTGGAGTGCTGCCTATATTTTTGTCACAGCACATCTCAAAGTTCCTTTGCTTTTTGACATCTTTTGTTGAACTATTCTTCCTTCTTTCTTATCCCTCCCTCCATATTTGAATCTAGAGGTGCCCATGTTCCTACTCCATTATTGTAAATTTTTAAGAACCTTTCACCACAAAGCCCTAGTTCCTGGCAACTGAACAGCCTTTCCCAGTTCATGTTACTTTAAGAATTATTGAGTTCTGTGTAGTTTCAGCAGTTGTATGCTCTCTCTAAATCTTGTTTCATCACTGCTCTTTTTACCCCTCATTTACCCCATAATCGAACTTAAGCACTTTTTCCAACTGGTGTATCATATATGATACAGTATTCTCAAGATCAAGTGATGGTGGCGTATCAGGTACTCATTTTCATTGACTTGCTGCTTGAGGAGATTTTTCTGTACACATTCACAAGACCTTGTGTCTCCATGACTCTGTCACCATTAGACTCCAAATTCCCCCAGTCTGTCTCTTTGGAATTGAAATCCCACATTGTATGTGTGTGTGTGTTGGAAATGAAATGCATGAGAATGATATGTGGAGCATGGTGGGTTGATTTTTTAAGGAATGGTAGTGTTAGATAGAGGTGTGGTAGTAAGCTCAGCATAATGGAGAGGGCCTACCAGGTTGTACATACTAC
>JAUTYZ010688824.1:0-14082 GCA_032273725.1 Panulirus interruptus | reverse complement strand
TCTTTCGGAAGTCCATCTTGTAGCACGTGCCTTTGAAAGAGCGGCCTTAGACCACTCTTTCCTGATTATCACATTCTTCTGAGATGGGATACTTCAGAGAATTATACCATGAAGTAACCAGTAAAACAATAATGCAAGTGGCCTGCAATAAACACACACCCTCCCCTCACATGTCCTGAGAGTTATTGAGGAAAGATAGCTACAAATCTACTATGTACGTGATTCAAGGTGCCAGATGTTACCGGTACTATAAAATTAGTTTTTATATAAATAAATTACCCACAGCATACAACAGGTCAAACCAGTGAGAAAAATATGACAAATGTGGGAAGGTACACAAGTGAGCCACAGGGTAGAGCACAGTCATGGAGCAGTGGGATATCTATATAAAAGTTAAAATGTACCTTGGAATTCTCAAAAAACAGTATCACTTTTTCAAAGATTCCATAATGTAATTCACCATTGATTTGATAACTTTTCATATATTTTGATATTTTTCCATAAACTAATAAAAAAAATAAATTTATATGCTATCCTTACACAAAACAAAAGATGTGTTTCTAAAGCACTTATGTCCCCTGTATTGTTCTAGAGCACTATGTCCCCTGTATACAGGATGGGCCATATACGCAGTAAAAGTGTATGTGGTCTTAGAATTATGTCTACCACATGAAGCTGTTCAAGATTTTTTGCTTGGAAGTTTGACACTAATGGCTTTAATGACCCTGGCAGTTGATAGGCCTAAAGCCTATATAACCAACCAACCTTGCATATGGTTTTGTACTAGCTTAATGAATGTCACCTTGTAACCTTGACATCTGAACCCTTTGTATAAAGTATCTGTGGTACAAGTTTGATTCGTATCCAATTACATAGTCATGAGATATCATGTATACAAACAGTAGCATTTCAGTACACAAGATCTTTTAAACTTGACCTCTGATCTCCACAACTTGATCAAGCATAAAGCTTTGAAAGCAAAATCTGTGTTACAAGTCTGGTCAATATCCAATCACTTAGTCATGAGATATTGTGTACAGAAGCATTCAGTAGCATTTGAGTACAAAAACCCTTATGACCCTGACCCCCTAACTTAGTAGATGCAGAATTCTGTATGAGGTGTCGTAGACAAAAGTTTGATCTATATCTCATGACCCAGTCAAGAGATATCATGTACACAAAACTGGGATGTAAAGACGGATGCACAGTTGGGGCAATCCAATACACTCATATGCTTAGCAGAAGAAAGTAAATGAGGACCTGTGCTTCGAGACATTTCTGAGTCATAAGCAAGCCAAGGACTATGACCTAAAAGCATTCATCAAGGCCCAGGACTATATATCATGGTAAATCCACTATCAGTTATCAGACAAACTCAAATATCATGAATCAACATTCATTTAATATGAAATAATTGTCCCCATCACCAGAGAGTAGCAACTTCAGCAATGTGTTATAACACCTTTATTTCATGAACTCGAGGACAAATTCAAGAAGAATGGACAGTAGAGTATCTTTTTTTCCGAGTTCAGACAATGAGCTAAAGACTAACATCAAATCACATGGTAAAGAGTGAAGTGGAAAAAGAAAACATTACCCCTTACATGGAGACCAACATCATTTGATGTTCTCACAGGAAACAGCAGCCAACATTAGTTGATGTAACTTTTTCTGCATCTGTTTAAATATCCATTAGTAGCCCATTACAGGTCTCTTTCATTTATAGGAAGATATGGGAAATAGATTCTACTCTCCTCAGTACCCCTACAGCCACCATAATGGGTGCACAGTCTAGTCGTGAATACATGGAGACCCCCACTGAAAATATATAGTCCAATAACCAAATTATTAGAAGGAACATTTTTTATATTTATCAGTTTAAGTACAACTGACTCAAAAAAGATTAATTCTAGCAAGATTATGTTAGGAGGGAAGCCTGCACAATAGGTGTCCCCACTAACCTTGCACTTGTGAAGGAAATTACTTAACGCATGGACTTATATTTTCTCTTTACATAATCCTGAAGTGATGGAATGATTTGGTAACATTTGATTGACATAAAGCTAGATTATTTCCAAAAAAAAGACACCAGCATCCTTTACACATATGCCAGCCACTTGCTGTGCTCACACATATTTATATTGCAGTGTGAAATGTAATTCACTATCAACACTGTGCCTGCATTTGAAATAAGAGTAGTAAAGTTTGAAACCAAGTTCAAGACAAAAGAAAGAATCAAATCCTTCAACATCCTCACCGCACTCATCAACCAATTTCACTCACTGATTTTCGGTAGAAAGGTGTAATGTTTCTAAACATATTTATGTTATTTACTACAACACTGTGCCTGCGTATGATATGAGTAAAGCATATAATACAGCTCAGTAGAAAGAAAGAAACATTTCCATGTCCTCCTCTTGTATCAGGAGCTGTCAAACATGTTATCCACCCATTTCCTACCCTTGTTCAGCAGAAGACCAGGCCAACACAAAAGTAACGATATACCTTTCAGAGAATTTTCAGTTAGTTTTGATTGCTAATCCATGTGTTTTTTATGGACTTTCTGAACCATATTCTAAATGTTCACAGACCTTGCTTGCATTTAAGCTTCAATACCAAAATTCAATATCTGTTGGTCAAACCTTAATAATACATCACAATAAATCACATTTATTGTGATATAATGCCCAAGGCAATATACATCTCTTTTATTAGTCATCTTTTGATATTTTTTTTTAGCTATGTATATTTGTCAGATATGAAATGCTAAACAACAATATTTGGTGTGATGCAGGTTGATCATGCAAGGAATAACAGTGTACTAGAGAGGTGTGGTAGGAAACACAATGTAACTGAAAGGGCTGACCAAGGAGTGCTGAAATGGTTTAAACATATGAACAGGATAAGTGAAGAAAGACTGGCTAAGAAGATTTATGTGTCAGAAGAAGAGGGAGCAAGGTGGAGGGGGAGACAGGAGATACAAGAATGAATTAAAGGAGGCTTCAGTGTGCTAAGGCCTGAACATTTAGCAGGGCAAGAGGTATGCATGGGATAGAATGCATTGGATTGATATGGTAAATGGGAGATATTGTCACTAGACTGAACAAGGCGTATGAAGTGATCAAGGTAAATCAAGGAGTAGTCTGTTGATTGTTGGCTCTAGTTTCAGCATATTCCACATGCCAGCCAGACCAAGAATGTAAGCATATGATGATGATGAATTGCTTGTTTCTGTGGCAACCTCACTAAAGCAGGGAAAGGCACTAAGTCATAAATGATATGTCTTTAACCCTTTCAGGACTGCCATCATAAAACTGTTGGTAACAGTGCTGCAAACCTATTTGTACTGGTTGCCTTCTACCCTCAGTTGAATTGGTCATCTGAATTGGAAGGTTTGCCATCTGGCTATTCAGAGATGCCTGATGTCACAACCAATTGTAATTAACATCAGGAAAATTTCTTCCAGGCCATCAGTTACCCATCCTATGGAAGATGGGTAATGGAAGTAACATGTATGTAAGTATCTATCTATATCACTAAAACTCTACGTAAGTTGAAAACCAAATTTTATGTGTACCCTCATGTTCCAGCCCACCTGACTGTAGGTTGAGGGTTGGGGAATGGTGGGGGTGTCCTAAATGTCTACCAGACCTATGGGTGGGGATAGCTAACCTCTGTGAGGCTGAGGTAGCCAAACTCCCCACTGAGGGTTGAAATTCGACCCATGGTGTTTATACTTTTGTCTTGCTATAAATACATTTATGATACCATTGGTGCCGCAAAAGATTAAAGTCCATGTTACCCCTACTAAAATGAGGTTGGGGCACAGTACAAAAACAGTAGGTAATTAGTGGCAGTGTCTTTTAACCTCCATGTGGTTGAGGTAGCCAAGTGCCCCTCCCAGGGTTCAAATCTGGCTCATGGTGTATACATATTTGTCTTTCTGTAGATATATTTGTCACACCATTGATGTCTCAACAGATTAAAATCCGTATTACCCCCAATGACATGAGGTCTGGGCACAGCACAAAAACACTAGGTAACTAGTGTCTTTTAACCTCTGTGTGACCGAGTTAGCCAGCCACCCCTCCCAGGGTTCGAATTTGACCCATGGTGCATATACATTTGCCTTTCTATTGATATATTTGTCACACTATTGGTGCTGCAATAGATCAAAGTCCATGTTACCCCAACCAAGATGAGGCTGGGGCACAGCACAAAAGCACTGGGTAACTCATGGCTGTGTCTTTTAATCACTATGTGGCCAAGGTAGCTAAGCACCCCTCCCAGGGTTTGAATCCAACCTGTGGTGTATATACTTTTGTCTTTTTATAGATATCACACTAATTTCTAGCTATAAAAAGTAGGTCATTAGAACAAAAATCATCAATATATGATGTGCAAGAACAGAACATTAAATAAACTTAGTATGATGCTCATTCAATTCAGCCAAAGAACTCATCCAAAAATTTCCCCAAAACTTACACAATCCAGATGCACAACTTTCTGTATTTACATGCTATCATCATCTTAAATGAATCTCGAATGTACAGATGTGGAATATTTTACCACTACCTTACAAAACATAGTACACTTTACACATAATAGCAGTTTAAATGATAAACCATAAAAAAATATAAAGCAGAACTTCGAAGAGCCATGCTTATTCATGTATAGTACTTTGTTAGAGAGATGAATGGTCCCTGTGAGGTGAAGGTCTGTTGACAGGGGTCAAGTAACCCATGTTAACAATCAAAAATAGAATCTTTAAGATGCTGAACTGTCACACAGAGTCTAATAGCCTAAATGGCTTAAATGAATGAAACTCTCAAGATAATCTCTATCAATTCACATCACAGACATGATAGGCATTACCAGGCTCTGCCTCCATGTGTTTACACCATGAGTGAAATCTCATCCTAAATGAAGATGTATCAATGTCAATGAACAAGAAGTACAATTTCATTGAGGAACTTCTCTCTCTAAAGAAGTCTATCAGTTTCCTGCTTATGATAGTAGCACAGCCTTGAAGCTGCAGGAGGCATAAAAGGGGTCCTAGGATCACATGATTAGTTAATTGGGAAGACAATTTACATAAGTATGTTACTGTGCTCCAATCCATAACTACAGATACCTATACTTCAAGAACTGTCATCTGAAGTAAACACTAATCAACTAAAACAATATCCAAAAAAAATATGTCTGAAACCAGAGGACACTGTGTGCACAGAAATACTCAAACCATTCCATTTAATATGAAAATAGAAGGGTAAAAAAATGCCGAAAGTTCCCAAAATACACATTTTAGATAAATTTCACCAAAAATACGAAATAACATTAAAATATGAAAGAAAAAATTTGTCAGCAATGATGAATAATCTATTATACTGTGCTTAATGCCAGCAAAGTGTGTAATATGTAAAACTTAAGAATCTTAACAAGAAGAATTTTTCAAGGAAACATCAAGACAAATCTGCAGTATTTTCTACAAATGACAACACAACAAGAGCATACCATCATGCAACTTCAACTCTATCAGCTTCAACTGACAACAGATAAAGAACCTAAATCCCATACCTTACCCTATGAATTCTCATGTTAAATAACACATCAGAAAGCATCCTATTTTGCAATGTACACAGTGAAGCATCCTGTGAGGATGACAAGGAATGAATCCTAGGAAACTCAAAAATAAATTTCATAAATTAGTCTTGTGAAGCTAACATAAGCCATCAGTTATAGAAAACCTTGTGAGCCATTTTGTGCTGATCAATCAATTCATTATTGAAGGTGGTATGACCACTCAATACAGACTGAATATCAGAAGTATAATATTTCAGCACTAAGAATTATGAGTGAATTTACTATTCAAGCTGTCCAGTCAGGAAAAAATGAATGCTATTAACCCAAAGTCCTGGATTTGCTATCTGGAACCGGGATACACACCCATAATTAACAAATATAAGTCAATACATATAAACCAACACCAGTATGTAAACCTGGACAAAACCCAAACATTATATGCTTCCAGCGACTGAAAGCATAAGAAATAAACAACATATGTGGAATATATAATAATCCATAAAGTATTTGTAATGCATAATTAATATTCCACAAACAATTTCAAACAATTTCTAGTGATTCCCACGTCTCTCACAAACACCCCATCTTCCCAAAACTATTATTTTTGTAAATACTTCCCATCTTACCATTCAAATCACCCATATTAAATAAGATAAATTTTCTTTTATTAACAAACAATTAAAAGTCTGTATTACAATATCCTGGTTTCCATTCTGTCATTTACCAGCACATATCCATTTCAGCTGCATCTACTTGAGGTTACCTTGGCCTATACGGAGTTAATGATAAATAAACATTTAAAGTTTCCACTTTTCTTTTATACAAGTACCTTCACCTCCCTTTGCATAAGATTCCTTCCATTCCTTCCCTTTTCCCCTACCTTTCCAATTCCTTTAATTCTATTCAGTAACATTCATACCATATTCTACATCCAAAATTAACAAGAGTACAGACTGTATTGAAAAACTTTACATTATCATAGAAAAAAATTATCAAAATTCTTTCATATTTTTCATTAAAATATTCACATGTATGTATTACAAATTAAAAAATATATCTATCTTCCTGATGCATATGTTCACAGCAGTAAAGGCTTGCTGCTATAAATGGTCCTCACTACACTGTTGTCTTTTGCCCCTATAAATGGCAAAAATCCTATACAATGTCCTAACCATTAATATAATATTAAAATAGTTTTAAGAATAAATATCCTACATTAGTCTTCAATATTAAGTTCAACCTATGTTTTTCATACCATTATCATGAATTTCATGAGCAGTAAAAATATATTTTGTGATCCAAAAGTCAATAAACAATCTTTTCATGCTCCTGAGTCATACTACCGTACTCTTAACCATTACTTGTGTGTCAATTACATCCATTTAATTTGCTCTTCCATAGGAGATTCTGGATCAAGGAAGTTTGTAATATCCTCACCAGGAATGCCATTGACAGACTGTGGTTGGAGGACAGTGGGCACCATTAAGTATGGAAGGTGGCAATGTGGGGAAGTCAAACGAGGATAGTATTGGCGGTAACAGAGATAGGATATAATTAAGCCCAGCAAAGAGCCTACCACCACATCTGTGGGAGAAAAATTAATCTAAGCAAAGTACAGTAAGCTAAATAACTGAAAACATGCAATACAGACACATCAGTAAAGAAGAAGTTTGCAGACACTGAGCAAACTGAAAAACCACTATCCTCTCCTGATATAGTTGAGATGCACAAGTTATGCTATTTAATTTCTAGAAACTTTAAAACTAGGAATCTGTTGGAATTTAAGATTGCTGGCCGGGAGCAAGGGACAATATGAGAATAAGTATGCAAAAGATTTGTAGTCAGAGTGAATTATAGTATGATTACGAAAATAGATGTCAAAATGACAGAATGTGAGGTACGAAAAAGAATCCATATAGCTATGCCACCATATTGTACAACCAACTAAGTTATTTTAACTTGCCTTCTATCAGTGGTATTATTAAGTCACCCATCAAATCACTGCTGTTACAAACTTAAAGGGTACCACACTACAGTGGCAACTCTCTCAACCCAACCTATGAGACCCAAGTTTAAGCCAAGCAGGACTGGCAGCTAATGTTTGCTATGACTGGGGAACAGGGTAGAGGATGTTAGCTTTTCAGTTACTCTGGAATCATCGAAGACTTGTTTATGTAAAAAAGTACATTGCTATTACCTCAGAAATTCAAAATGCCATTCTATCACTGAAAATACTTTACAGAAAAGTTGCAGCCAATTCTAAAAGTCAGCATCCAGATTAAATTCATATAATAGCCTATTAGATACAAATATATCTTTAATGCTATAAAAAATCTTCCTTTCTTACCTTGCCAATGATGATGATAATCACTGGTGCGAGAAAGAGCAACCATCAGAGCCAATATAATAGGTGATATGCCAACTACAAGCCTCCAGCCTTGGCCACGCATCTTGCCAAACACACACAGTTTACCACACATCCACAGACTCAGGTATCCTAGGCTGCAAAATGAAACTGTCCACCATAGATTGGTTAGATTCACTACAATGGTGAAAATACTGTATATCTAAGAATTCAAATATGGCAATAGCATAATGTTAAACCTAACATCATCTTTTAGGTCAAAGTACCAAAGATCAAGAAAGAGGAACAAGAAATTGCAAAGCATTAAAGTAAAATTATATGACAAAACTATTTAAACAGGAAAGTTTATATGTTAAAAAACCAAAGATGAAACGGAATGACAAATAAGAGGCTTTCTGAGGAAGAAAAAGTTTAGGGAAACCAGATATAAGACAGATGGAGTGGAATACTTTATAAATAAGTGTACGTATGAGCTTACCTGTGCAGGTGAAGTATGTGGCATGCAGAGGGTGGGATTTGGAAGTCTGATATAGGGTAGTGGTAGCTAAGTTGAGAGTGAAAGGGAAAATAAAGGTGTAAGAATGCTATCCACAAGGAAGGAGTGGGAGTTACTGGGTGATGCACATGAGAAAGCAGGAGGTCAAGAGGAAAATGCAGGGACTGAAAAAGAGGGTAAATGAGAAATGGGGTGAGATTATTGGCAAATTTCAAGGAAGAACAAGAAAATGTTTTGGAAAAAAGTGAATACTGTGAAGAGAACATGAGAACAAATGTGAGTATCAGTGAGGAGAATAGATGGGGAAGTGGTAACAGGCAAAGAAGAGGTAAACAGATGAATAGAATTTTCTGAAGGACTGCTGAATTGTTAGATGATAGGGCAGCAGATGGTGGGGTGTTTGGGACATGGAGGTATGCAAAGCTAAAGTCATGGCAAATGGTTTGGAGAACAGAGAAGAGTTGGCGAAACCCATGCATAAGACGAACTGTGACAAAGTGCCTGGAGTGGATGATCTTGCAGTTAAATTTCTCAAGAAAGGGGGCGACAAGATTTTCAAAGTATCTATGACTCAAGGTCAGGTGCCTAAGGACTGGTGGAATGCCTGTATGGTGCCACTATATAAAGGCAAGGAGAAACAAACTGAATGCTAGATTTACAGATGTAAAAGTCTGTTTTGTGTACCTGATAACTTATATGGGAGAGTGATGATTGAGAGGGTGGGGGCATGCACAGAACATCAGACTAGGGAAGAGCAATGCAGCTCTGGAGTAGTGAAGGATATACGGACAAGGGTTTGTTTCAAAGAATTGGTGAGAGCAATACTTGGAAAAAGAGAGGAATTTGTAAGTGGCATTTATGGATCTAGAGAAAGCATGTGATATGGGTGTGAGAAATATCTTGTGAAAGGTGCAACAAATATGGTGTGGGAGGAAAATTACTAGAAGCATTGAGAAAATCCTATGGAGAGAGTAAGGCATGTGTGCTAGCAGAATGGGAGAACGGTGAATAGTTCCAGGCAAAAGTGGATCTGCAACAAAGGTGTATGATGACACCATGGCAGTTTAATCTGTCTACAGATTGGGTGCTTTATTTCAATTATTTATTTATAATTACCCTACGACCAATTTTTAAGAAAGAATCCTTGTGTTACCCTGAATCTCTTACTAGAGGCTCCCGCAGCCCAAAACTGTGCTACTTCCAGAAGCAGGAAAATGTGAATGCCTTTGGAATGAAAAGTTGTTTGACTAGACTGTACTCCCAATGATATAGCCTTGCCAAAGGTGACTTTTCACTCATGGTGTAACCTCGAGCAGGCAGAGTCTAGGAACATCTGGATGGGGTGGTGAGGGAGGAAAATGCGAGGGTTTTGGAGAGAGGAGTTGGTCTACAGTATGCTGGGGGTGGGAGAGTCTGGGAGGTGAGTCACTTGCTGTTGTAGATGACACTGCTTTTGTTGCAGATTTGATTGAGAAACTGTAAAAGGTGGTGTCTAAGTTTGGGGGAGTGTGTGAAAGGAGGAAAAAGAGAGTTAATGTGAATACAAGTAATGTGATGAGATTTAGCAGGGGGTAAGGACTGGTTGGATTATGCGTGAGTTTGAATGCAAAACACCTGGGGGAAGTTGAGTGTTTTAGATACATGGAAATGGACATGGCAACAGATGGAACTATGGGGGGCTGAAGTGAACCATAAAGTAGGTGAAGGGACAAAAGCCCTGGGTGCACTGAGGAGTGTGTGGAAAGAAAGGTTACTGTCTGTGAGGGCAAAGATGGGAATGTCTGATGGTACAGCAGTCCCAGTGGTGTTGTATGGGTGAAAGTCATGGGCCCTAAATGAAAATGAACAGAAGAGGGTGGATATGTTGGAAATGAGATGCTTGAGGACAATATGTGGTGTGAGGAGGGTTGATAATGTAAGGAATGACAGTGTATGAAAAGGGTGTAGTAATAAGCTGAGTATGATGGAGAGAGGTGAACAAGCTGTACTGAAATAATTTTGACCTATGGAAAGGATGAGTGAAGAGAGACTGATCAAGAAACTATATGAGTCAGAAGTGGAAAAAAACAAGGGGTAGGGGTAGATCAAGAATGAGATGGAAGGATGGAGTGAAAGAGGCTATGAGTTCTTGGGGCCTGAACATGAAGGAGGGTGAAAGGCATGTAGGGGATAGAGCATACTGGAGCATTGTGGTATACAGAGGGTTCTGTGTTGTCACTGGGCTGAACCAGGGCATAAGAAGTGGTCAGGGGAAACTGAAATAAGGTCTGTAGGCCTTAGCTGTGGATAGAGGGGCTCTGATTAGGAAGCATTATACATAACAGATAAGAGTGTGGGTGTGAACAAATGAGGCTGTCCTTTGTCTATTCCTGGCACTACCTCACTAACAAATGAGGCTGTCCTTTGTCTGTTCCTGGCACTACTTCATAAAGTGGTAAACAGTGAACTAGTATCAAAAAATGAGTAAACATGAGATTCGTATCTGCAACAGACTCTGACTGTTGTCATTTTGAAAAATTAGCATTTTTACTGAAAACAGAGAGCTTTATCAGTTGGAATGATCTATGAAAATCTTATGACTGGAACCATGTTCTGAATGAAGTAGTGACTTGAAAAATGTCAGCAAGTTGAAGAACTATCTTAACAAGTTGTGGACTCCAAAAATATTTGTAAATACTATCAGCTTATGCCTTTAGCAGGTAGATATCCCACAAAGGATACTTAATTAACAATGCTGTAAATGGTGCAGGAGCCAATCTGCGTGAGATATTCCAGTAATGTTGTTTCTAGCCAATAGAGGAACATTTTGTCATACCCACTGAACAAATCAGAGCCCTGCAGCCTCCCTCATGGCATCCCCAGACCATGCTTAAGCACATAGTATGCTTCAAGTAACATTACAGGGTAGATGTGTATCAAGTTGCGCTTCTTTTCCATACCCTCACATCCACACCCATAGAGGTAAGTCCTTCAAAACTTATCTTACACTGGTTGAATACATAGTTGTTCTTCATCAAGAAATGAGTGACACTGATTTGAAAGCAGTGGAAACTGGTGAAAAACTTGTCACAAGAAATGAAAAGCCCATCAAGGTTCTTTGCCTGTTTCCAGGAAAGCACGGTCATCCCGTAGAGGATCTTAGGCCCATTCACCTATACGGAGGTCACTTGTCTACCACGGTTTTGTGCATACACACATAAAATAATGTATACCATTTAGCTAACCACGGCATCAGGTTTTGAATCCACAGTTTCCCACAGCATCATCAAAATATTACCCATGCATTAGTTGATTATCATGTGGCTCTGGGCTGCTTGTAGCCCAGTCATGCAGACCACCATTTCTAGGTAGAGAAGGAGGAGTCATAACCAGGTGGTGTTGCCAGGGTGACTGATGAGGTAGCCTTTTGTGAAGCATAGCTGACTGGCTACTTTGTGGGAGTATGGAGGCACAGTATCAGTGGTAACATACTGCCATCGTATTATCACCTTACAGTTTTGTACATCATTTCTTTGTACTATTATATATTAAGTATGTTGTTTTTAAAGTATAAAATGATTATTTTTAACCATGAAGTGGTCCTTACAGGACTTAAAGTATGTATCTTAAGGGTCACTACCACTAAGCCCCCATTCCCCATAGGCCCTGTACCTTTGCAACAACGGTTTTGCCAACCACAGAGTCTTTTAAGAACATAACCCCAGTGGTTGGCAAGGAATTTCTGCAGCTTTTTTTACTGGTTTATAGTGACTGTAGTGATGAATAAGGTTATTTTGTGATTATCTATTCATTTAGATTCTTCTCATTCAGTTTCTAAGCAGTTCTTTCAATGGGAAGAGTTACATAGATATGCACACCCAAGGTCCAAGCAAGGTGGATTGTTACCAGATACTATGGTCTAAATTTTTTCCTCACTTGATTATCTATGCTAACATGTTAAGGAGACCTGTATGAGATCTGTGCCATCTTGTTATGTGATAATTTGTGAAGCTGTGAAATTCCTAAAAAAACAAAAGATGAAAATGACAAAAACCCTCGGTAATCATATCTATTTGCGACAAAAAATACCACACACCTCTCCAAGCATGCCTAACAGTAATCCTGGCATACCTCACATGCCTGGCAGTGGTGCTGCACAAGTTCAAGGGCACATAATACCAGTAAGCAATAATTTCAGAAAATTTGAGAATCTCCCACACACAAAAGACTGCGCATTAGATATTAGAACTGCCACAATGAAAAAGGTTAATTGGAGGTGCAATACAAGTGGGCAAAGAAAAACACACTAACAGAAGAAATTATAATCCTTTCACTTCAAAATATCCTTTATCTATGGCAAGTATGAAAACAAAATCAAGCAATACAGATAAATAATACCCACAGGAAGAATGCCCACTGGGAAAGCTCTTGCGTCCTTCTTGTATTGTATGCGTTTCCCCAGTGCATGCTGTACCAATATCTGTAATGTCTTCGAGATCTTCACGCCCCTCTGGAAAACAGCGATAAAAGAAATCTGGCCGTGGTCGACCTGTGGAAGAAAATTACCTATGAGAAGAATAAAAAGACTGTCATACTTCACCATATAGTATATTTTCAATGACATGAAGATGCTAAAAAGCTTAAACATATATTCAACTAACAATATTCCATTTGTGGGCATTATTAATACTATGGAGATTATTAGCAAAAAGGGTGAAGCTTGCATACCAACAATAAGCTTGATGATATTGGTGATGACCCCATTAAGGCCTAAAGCAAGTGACAGGGAAAGGAAACCCTGACAGAGCTCTGTCCTATCACGTTTTATCAGGAAATACAGGAGCATGACTGTTGTCGGCACTATGAACACAAGGGGCTGAAAAAATAAGACAGGTTTTGAGGATGATAAGCTGATCCATACGATGTGAGAATCCATATTTCTAGACACTACTGTCTCGTTCTCCAAGATGGGGCTCTGTTGGGTATCATCGAGTCATTGGTGCCCAATAAATAATTAAAAATTGCTAAAAGCCAAAATGTAACAGGTCTCGCTCTTACATATCTGGGATATGCAGTTTCATATGGGTGAATATCTAGTGGAGTGGCATTTAAAACAAGGTTGGCAGGGTAGTTGTTTTTTAACTTGTCAGGTCATTTCGGTGCATAGATATTTTGTCACTGTTGTGTTTGGTAGGCGAGGAGAGATCTGTCAGAAGTGAGAGGTAGGAGTCAGTTTTTTATGCATACTTAGAGGTTGGTGGTTGGTTATGGAGTGGTTTGGGAGAGGAGGGCTGCAAAGAACTGAGCGTCGAACACACTGTGGTGATATCGTACTGCAAGTATTTTCTGTTTCATTGTGCCGATGTTGAATGTCTGTGGTTTCTTGGCAGCTAACGTGAGAAACCACAGTCCCCTACCACAACCACAACCCTCTCCACAATCACAACTTTTACCACAGCCGCAATTCCTACCATAACCACATTCCCCACAGCCTCTATCAAAACAATCCCTACTACAACCACAACACCTACTATAACCACAACTTTTATCACAAAAAAACCCTACTCCAACCACAGCCCTTACTACAACCACTCCCCTATTACAAACACAATTCATACCACAGTCACAGCCTCAACTATATCCACTAAAACAACAAAAA
>JAUTYZ010687715.1:953-14088 GCA_032273725.1 Panulirus interruptus | reverse complement strand
TCATAAAGGAGATAATCTGTGTGCTGGCAAATAGAATTTCTTTCAAGTAAATGGAGAAGGAAATAATTTGAAAATTTCTCATCTTATATCAGGCCAAAACTAGTTGTTACCACACTTAAAGAAGCATAAAGAACTAAAAGAAAGGGACCAGAGCAGGGCAACAAAGTTGATGCCAGAATTAAGAGAATAAGAGTTACACTAAGGGGTTAGAGGACATGAATTTGTCCACCAAGAAAGACAGTAGGGTAAGGGGTGACTTGATCACAACCTTAGGGTTTTTAACAATTGTGTCAATAGGGAACAATTTTTTCAAAATGTGCAAACATAGAACAACCAGAGGCCATGACGTCAAATTAAGCAAGACACCTGGAAAAAATGTAAAGCAAGTACTTTTATAGTAATAGGTGATTGTTCTGGCTGTCATGTTCCCCTCCCTGGCCAGGTATTTTATTTTTTCCCCAGGCCACACTTACACATTGGTTGCTGGCATCCACTCCACAAATCACACCCTCCTCAAACAACTTTTGTCAACACATAAGTCACTTACTCTCCACTTTAGTTTTTCCCACTTACTCTCCACTTTAGTTTTTCCTTTCTTTAACACCTTCATTTAAATTCTCTGGTGCTGAATCGGAACATTGCCATTAGTCAAGGCATTCCAGAAGCTTACCAAAGCCCCCCTTCTCTGACAAGCAATATAACTTACCCCATTCCTTCTGACACATTTCCCAGATTTGGCTCTTTCTCTATTTATTGCTGCAAATTTTGTGGTATCATTCTAACCTTTCCTCTGTAGAACACCATCTATCCACTTCCTCCCCTGATCTCTCTCAAAGGCAACAGGCTGCTTCCCCTCTACACTGTCAGATCTCCAATCTGTACTATCATTTTCTCTCTAAGGGTGGTGTTTGTGCCTAATGTAATACAAACATTCACACTGCTCACCTTGTGAATTTTGAGTTTCCTAAGTTTGATGCCATCTGACTAAAAAAAAATTCTAGTCAATAAATATGCTTATATTTTTCAGAAATCCCCCCCTCCTCACCAAATTCTTGGTACTATGTACAATTCTTCAACTATTTGACTTCCTATGAAGCACTACTCTCTTCACATCCACAGGATGGAATCCTCTACGTAGGGGATTTCAATGTACACCACAAGGATTGGTTAATCTCTACCCAGGATAATCTGGTGGAGCCAAGGCCCTCCTTTTTTTCCCCCTTTAATGGTCTAGAACAGATAATCAAACACCTAACCCAAGCTACTGACTGTGACGACCCCTTTTTCAACTTTTTCTTGGGATAGGTATTGCTTTGTTGGCCAGGATGTCTCATGTTGTGCTGAACGCAGTGGAGGTTATCTTGGCTGGGATGGTGTCCTACATCCCATCATATATAAAATCTTTCTCCCTCTAGTTATAGTTTGCTTTTGCTGTAATAACTGTCGCATCAGGGACAGAATAGACTAGGTCATTAAACTTTTCCCTTTCCCCAAAATCCACTCAGCTCTCATTTCTGCTTGGAATTACTGCAAAGCCATTCTTTGTAAAGTCAAGATACCCTTTGTAAAAAAGAAAGTATGCTGACTTGATTTCTACAGAAATGTCTCTGTTCCTTAACAAAAAAAAAAAAATCCAACTGATTCAACCTTACCTTCTTTCTTTCAGTATAATCAATCTTCAGCTAACTTTCCAACTAATAAAGGCATTCATTCTGGTACCTTGTTTTCCTCTAACTCAGCTTTCGATGGTTCTGCTTCTAATCTTGTGCCCCCATCTCCTCCTATTGAACCTATGCCATCTTCTGAATTAGCTTCTTAGAGTGTCTTCCAAGAACTTTCCCTGCTCCAGGTGGACAAGGCCTGTGGCTCAGATGGCATACCTCCTCGAATCCTAAAGGAGTGTGTCTTTGAGCTACTGCAGATCCTTACTTGCCTATTTTGCCCATTATTTTCCATTCTCTTGGAAGCATGCCTTGATGCAGCCTGTTGTTAAAAAGGGAAACTGCTTTAACCCTTTCGAATGTCACCCCATTGCTCTCGCTTCTGATATCTCCAGAGCCTTTAAAACTCATCACTTTCTCAAGCACTTAGAATTCCATTCTCTTCTCTCAGATCACAAATACAAATTTCTTAGTGGTAGGTTGGCTGCTGATCTCTCCTAGGTGATTCATCTCTGGTCTCTTTCTCAAGGATTTTGGTGCAAATTTTGCCATAGCCCTTGCTAAACCTCATGACCTTATTTTATTCACATTAATTCATAACTCCCTATTTTCATATGCTATCCCAAACTCGAACCCTAGACTTCTGCAATTTCTCACAAGTTTGCCACCAGAACTGTGTCATCTGCCAACAGCAACTGACTTACCTCCCAGGCTTCCCTATTCCCGGCTGACTACATACTCGCCCCTCACACCAACACCCTTACATTTACCTTTCTCACCACCCCATCCGTAACCACATTAAATAGCAATGGTGGCATCACACTCTTAATACAGATCAACCTTCACCTGTAACCACTCACCCTCCTCACTTCCTATTTGCACACACATCTTGCTCTGTTGATAAAAATTCCTCACTCCTAGTACCTTCTCCCAATACACATATTCATAGCACCTTCTGCAAAGCATCTCTTATCAACCTATTATATGCTTTCTTCAGATCCATTAGTGCCACATACAAATCCTCTTTCCCCAGGTATTTCTCACATCGATTCTTCAAAGCAAACACCTGGTCCGCACATCCTCTAGCCCTTCTGAATCTGCATTGTTTCTCCTCCAGTTTGATGCTGTGTGCATGCTACCACCCTCTCAATCACCATTCTCCCATAGAACTTACTGAGTATACACACCCGTAATTCGAAGATTCACTTTTGTTCCCCTTAGTCTTATACACTGGTATCATACAGGCATGCCACTAATTCCCAAGCGCCTTACCTTTAGCCATACATATATTGAAAATCCTAACTAATTAGTCAACAACACTTCATTCCCTTTCTTGAGAAATGCATCGACAATCCCATCCACTCCAGTGACTTTGCCACACTTCATCTTATGCTAATCTTTCACAATCTCTTTTCTTTCCAGCAAATCATTGGTCATGTTTCGTGTACCTACACGTCCCAAACATCCTACATCTGCCACCCCTGTCATGTAACACATTCAACAGGCCTTCAAAATACTTACTCCATCTCCGTTTTCTCTTCTTTGGCTGTTGCCACTTCTCCAACTTTACCCCCTCACTGATGTTCCTATTTGGTGGCATGCACAGTGCCTTCAATGGGGGAGGAACAAGTGGCTTCAGAAGTGGTAGAGTATGTAGTGAATCAACTGTTTGTTTTGTGGAATGTTTTTGAGAAAAAGAAAAGAGAAGAATCTGTATGTGGTATTTGTGGGAGGTGTTACGAAAATATGTTGTGGAAGGAAAGGTACTAGAAGCTGTAAGGCATTTCTACCAAGAGAGAGTAAGGGTTGTGTATGAGTAGGAAGAGAGGAGGGTTAGTGGTTCCAGGTGAAGGTGGATCTACGACAAGGTTATGTGATGTCACCATGGCTGTCCAATCTGTTCATGTATAGGGCGGTGAGGGAGGTAAATACCAGGGTCTTGGAGAGAGGGGTGGGTCTACCGTATGCTGAGGGTGGATGGACCCAAGAAGTGAGCCAGGGCGAGTAACTGGGCTCTGGTGGCAGACTCAAGTGAGAGACTCCAGAAAATGGTGTGTGAGTTTTAAGAGGTGTGAAAAAAGGAAGATGAGAGTTAATGTGAATAAAAGTATGGTTATATGGGATAGCAGGGGTAAGGATTGGTTGGTTTGATTGTAAGTTTGGATGAAGAGAATCTGGAAGAAGTAAAGTGTTTTATATACCAGGGAGTGTACATGCCAGCAGATGGAGCCATGGGTGGGTGAAGGGGCAAAGACAAAAGATAAAGTGGAATCAGCTCAGCTAGCAAGCATGAGCATGTGTGTCCCTTTAAACTTTTGCTTTGTCCTTTCAATTTTTTCCCAGTGCATTATGAGCATGAAGAGGAAGAAGACACTTGCTAATGACAAAGAAATTTATGCTGAAACGAGGACCTCCAACTCTGAGAGTAAGGAATCTCTGATGTCTATTGCAGAAAACTGAGACAAAGGCAATCCCAGTGAGCAAGCATCAAGAGATAGCATCGTTTCCACGGCTTCCATCCACTAGCAGTGATTATATATCTGCAGAGCCCTCGTGGCCCAGAGCAAAGAATGTGACATCATTTAATTCAAAACATCCAGAAAAAGTTATGGATTTCCAAGAACATGCCAAGCTAGTTTTAGAAACCTTACATCACAAAAGTGTTTCTAGAAACTTTTTCCTGCCACAATTTATGAAAAAGTTGCACAGGAAACTAACAGCTATACTAAATACAGATCGGTTACCGTAAGGCATTTACAACCCAGGTCTAGGTCCAATAAGTAAAAGGATGTTTCAACATCAGATATTAAAGCATTTAGTGCTGTAGAGATAGGTTTATGATGCCTTTAGCACATCTATAAATGAAAATTCATAATTGTATATAGCTGTATTTATCTTTTATACCAACTTCCATTAAATCATTCTTAATGTATTGCTTTCATTTCTTTACCCAGCAGCTTGGTGAATTTCTTTACCTAACTTTGAATATAATTTACAATGTGTTGAATTACAAACTAATTTATGATTTATATTATATGATACATGCTATTGGACTAGTTTCAGTTAAATGCTGCCAATGCATTTCATTGGAATACAATGCATTTTATTGGAAACCACTTTCTCCATAATTTAGGTCATTTTTATTTTTCATCTAAATTTGAGTTAGGGAAATATAATCTGTAATTTATTATATGATATTCAAACTTCTGGATTTATTCTGGACCCTCAGTAGAACGAATGGGTGAATATTAAACACTTAAATGAAAATTATTTTTTCTACATTCTTTAAAACTTTGTTCTTCACTACTCAATTCAATGTCAAAGGAATTGAAATACCAAATATGGAAACCTCATGGTTTTTGTAAGATGGAAAAATAATATAAATACCAAAAAAGTAATTTCATTCTTTGATGAGGAAATCACACTTTTAGAGAATACTTTTGAAATTCTATGACACACTCAAAGGGTTAATGTAACAATCCATCCCTAAAATGATTCAACAGAAGGATAAAATACTGTATCATGTTAATTACCTTAGAGTAATAAAAACACCATTTACAAAGAAATATTTACCTCCATTGTATTTTCACACACAAGTAGCATAGCTACAAATGAGATATCCTGACGAGTGCAAATCACTGCCAGTGCAGACTATTCGGCATTTCAAGATCAACAGGAAAAGATACTGTTAAGGACCCTGGGGTAGTTATAAATGAAAAGCTGTAATTTGGATATCATACTGAAAAAGTGTACAAGAGAGACACACAATGAGTGGTGTGATCATGAAAACTATCATTACAAGATAAAAATCTGATTATGGAAATGCTTAACCCTTAAACTGCAGCTACAAGAAAAACTGACTACCACTTTAAGCTTGAAAAACAAGAGATAATATTTTTTTCATACATATTTGCCATTTCTTCTGTTAGCGAGGTTGCGTCAAGAACAGAGGACTGAGCCTTAGAGGGAAAACAAAAACTTATCATATTCATATAAAATTACAGATATGTATGCAAAAGTATGAAAATTATAAAAAATAAATCCTTTATCTACCTTTGGTTTGCCATGGTGTTGTGTTGACATGATCATCTGAGGGCCATCTGGCACCTCAGGGTATAGTAAGGGAAGGGGGAGGAGAAGAGGAGGAAAGAGTGAGCACAGTATTGAACTTAGTGTGCAGTTTTTAAAACAGCAGAAGGAAATTTTGTCTTAAGTGAAGTATGTTGCAGTCAGGATCTCCAAAAACAGAACAACTGAATAACTGAAATAAAGAGAGTAAACAAGTTTAACCTGGAATTACTATAAAGCTTTCACTTCACCAACATTTTCCTTAACACTAGACCTACCTAACGCACCATCTGTACAGTGGGAAGTTGATGGTACATTAACAGGAGACAGCGACGTAAGTGAATCCACCATGCTGACAGAGATGCTAACGAGAGCCTGAGTGATGCATTGGTAGTGTGAGGAAGACCACTGGGACATGTGACAAGGTTTATGAATGTTAAACTTGGTGCACATTTTAAAGCAGTGGCATGAAAATCTTGTGTCAAGTAGAAGTCGCAGCTGATCATAGACCATTAAATAATGTATATCGTAGATGACCATAAACCATTAAACAATGTATATCGCAGTTTAAGGGTTAACGTATATATAATAAGAAGATGGAGGGACATACATACACAAGAATGAGATGGAAGGATGGAGTGGAAACGTGGGTGTATTCAAGAGAGTGAGATGTATGCATGAGATAGAACGAAATGAATCAATGGGGTATATGGGGGCAATATGCTGTCAGTGGGCTGAACTAGGGCAAATGAAGCAATAAAAGTAAATCATGGAATAGTCCATATACCTTGACCATGGATGGTAGGTACTGGTTTCAATACATTATAAGTGACAGCATGAGAGTGGATAGGCACAAATACGGCTATGGATCATTTCTTCTTTATGCTGCCTCACTAAAGCAGGAGAAATGATTAGATATAAAAAAAAAGGAAAACTAAATACTACTGTGTTGTATGATCAACAGGTAGAGCTGAAATCAATATTCTGAAGGGAATTTAGAAACATTTCTCAAGCCTATCTTAAGCAATGGAACACATGGACCACCATGAAAATCTAAAAGAACAAAATAAAGAGAAAGGTATATGTTGTTTATGCATCAAAACAAACTGAAAAAAATTAAAAGGACTAAAAACTTCTCAATACACAATGAAAAGAATAAGTAGACTATAATCAATCCCTTGGGATATATAAAAATAGGGCACCTAACATAAATATTCAAGCCCAACATGAAAGGTGGTGAGATTCTACTGTACCTAACAAAACACCTTCAAGTAACCTTTAAAAGATGACTAAACTAATGCAGGTTCTAGATAAAATCAAGACTGACAATCATGCAATGTGCACAACAGCAGAGAACAGCGGTATTGTTATGTAAGCACCATATGTGGTCAGTGCGATGCCCTGTAGTCTATTCCTACTTTACAGCAAAATCTTGTTGTGTGAAGGCATTATTGGAAGACCTCCTTATTCTAGGTGCTGACGAGTGTTTACGTAATAATGACCGCCTATATGTAAAATGATATTTGCTCTGATCAAGAGGTTTCACAGAATACCAGAATGATCATTCCTGGCAATGATCAGAAAAACTTTCAACAACACATGTAGAAGAATATTCATACTGTTGTGATTCAAAAGAAGTTATACTTTGAAAAATCTTAAGAGTAATAATTATGTACTTTAGCTGTACTATAGTAATCATCCCTCTCCATAACAGCTTCACAATATGTAGTTCTATACTATCTTAATCTTTGTCTTAATCCACTTAAAATATCAACAGGATTAGTACTGATGGCTGACTTCAACATCCCTTAGGGGGATTAATCCTTAAAAGTTAAAAATAGACAGTTTGTTTTTTGTACTTACTGTCAATGTGGGATTGGTTGTTTATGAAGGTCTCTATCATGTTCAAATGCTTTTGGGTTTGTCGACTTATCATGTATGGATTCATATGATAAGTGGACAAGAACAGAGTTTAGTGTTCTTCAAATCTCATTAAATGCTGGCATCTTACATAATACTGAAGCTATACTGTACATAATTTCATTTTTTATGCACCATCTCAGTAAGGTGGCACTAAGAACAAATCAACAATGGCCTTATATGCATACATACACTCCTCAGCTGTCATGTATAATGTACTAAACCCAGACCATACCATCTTTAGCCAAGCCCTACATACAAATTACAAGTACAAACAAAAATACTTACTTCTCTTGTCCATCTGCCTTTACTCTTATATATCCATCTATCATTCTCAAACTGTCCAATTCCCTTTCAAGTGATGAAATTTCCAGTTTCTTTGCAACTGACTTAGCAAGGTGTACTAGATCAGAACTGGCTGCCCTGACCCCTGACAACTTTCGCCCTTTATTCTTCTTCTGTTTGTAGGAAGCTTTTAAATGCTGTGCCTCTTTACTAGACACAGAGTAGTCAGATGTTCGGTGTAAATTTCTACTGTAAGCCCACTCAAACAGCTCTGGGTCTGGAGTGTTGCCAATGACATTATCCACAATCTTGTCATGTGTTAAACCATACTCACTCTGTCCTACACTTGTAAGCTGGCAGGAACCAGTGTATATCTATGGTTGAATATCAGAGAGAATAAGTTTTCTTTTTTGAAAGCTCTTGTGAGTATCCAAACCATCATCTTTCAAGCTATCTTTCTCATTAAGGAGGTTGTGGTGGAAGTAACCACTGCGGCAGGCCAGAACATATGAATGGGCAGGAAATCTTCGAGTTCCACAAACGATAACCACATCATGCAATGAATCCATTTCATCAGCCTCTTCAAGTAGATGTCTAAAATCTTCCTTCCAAGTGCTGTGGCTAACTTGGGGTATATCCAGCAGAAAGCTATTTGGGTCATTCTGAAGTGCAGCAAAGTTAAGACCCTCTGGATCACACATAATAGAAATAGTACGATGTAATGCAGCAATGCGAGTGAGACGCAATGTGATGCAGGTGCTGCGATCAAGGAAGTCATTAAGTTGTCCTGATGATGACCATGACTTACGTACTGGAGCCTTTTCTGATATCTTACGTTCTCGGGCAGGCAAAATGGCAGCAGAAAACGCTTCTCCATTATCAGTTACAATTCCAAGGCAATGCCGACTGAGGCAAAAGTCCGTAAGGCTGATTTCTCGGTTGATACTGAACAGACAGCGAGACAGATGAGATGACTGTTCAGTCCAAAGGTATAAATGACCAGTTCCACTTCCAGTGAGAACAGCAATCTTCAGGTCAACCCCTCCATGCTCTTTCAGGCCACCTGCTCCAACTCTAGAATCTAAATGACCTCCAACACATGCCACCTTCACCACACCAAACATTTTCGAGGCTACCTTTCGTATTTGATACTGATGAAGAACATATATATCACCATGGGATGTTGACAGTACAGTAGCCCCATCACTCACTCCTACTGAGGCCAGATTACCATCTTCTCTTAAAACTATAGATGTTACATTCCTTGGAGAGATAATAGTGCGTTCATTAGTGTTCTTGAAGTGACCAAGCTGCCCTGCATTGAGACCAAATGTATACATCATGCGAGATGTCCATATGACAGAGTGGTACTTGGCTGCAGCAACACCTACAATAACCTCCTTGTGAGACTTGTGCCAAGTAAGCAATCTTGGGGTATAGACATGCTCTGGAGGGGGGTTAAGACCCAACTGATGATACACATTAGTACCAGTGCTCCAAACCTAAAAAAAAAAAAGAAGAAAGAACTGTTAAACAAAAAGTCAATATATAATAAACTGTAGAATTAAAGAAAGCTCAAGAAAGTCAACATATCACAATTTCATACTAAGCATTTTCATGAAAGTTAAATCAGTTCCACAACAAAAGATACTTACCTGTCCTGAATCAGTTAGGAAGAGAGAATGGTCAGGACCTACAGCCACCTTAATTACATTGATGTGCATGAAGGCCTTTACAGGATGTGGGGTGATGACTGGGGCACTGGTGTCCAGTCCCAGCCTGCCTCCTTGGCCATGACCACATGTATAAACACGACCAGTGCTTGCAAGAAACAATGTATGGAATTTGCTCAACGCTACATCTGTTATCACTTGACCTTCTCGGTGTAAGGATTCTAAACACTCAGGAGTTCCCCTTGCATGCTGATTTGTCTGATAAAAGATAATAAAATACTTTTAAATACTAATGTGCACAATAAATCATTTAAATCAATATTTGTGAAAAATCAGTATAGTTCTGGAACAGATGAGTAATAAGAAATGAATTATGACACATCAAGACTGCTGATAAGCAAACTATCTGCAGGGATATTTTCTCAGAAAAATTCATGAATTCTACACTTTTCCACAAGTCTTGCTTTAAAAATTCATTTGCAAAATGATAGAATTAATTTACTATATACATAATTACAAATTTCACATTTTAAAACTATGTAAAAATAATTTCACATTTTAAAACTTTGTAATTATAAAATAATGTACAGTACAGTACTTTTAAAAAATATGCACATGTACTACTGACTTGTATGCTCAGGTGTATAGAATCACTACAGTACCGAGTCACAAATTTTTGGCAAGCATACTGGGTGAGTCATGGTTTAAAGAATTCCAAATGCCAATGAAGTGTTAATGGCAGTTATTCTTACCCCACAGCATATATTCGAGCTTTCAAGTTTAAAAATACCCCCAAAACTCTGTGCCAAGTATAAAATGTGAATCTTAAATTCCAGGTGAATTTCCAGGTGAATGACATTGAAGCTGATGACAATGAACGTTCCTTCGGTGTAGGAAGTTGCCAATTTGAAATTACTGTTTCAGTGATAATGTTATATTGATGCCATGGATTATCAAATTTGAAACAAGTTGCTTCACACTTCACATTTCGTTGATGGTTTATATACAGTTTGAATAAAAAAGGATATCATTCAAATAAAAAGTTTACATTTTATTGATAGTTTACACAGTTTGAACAAAAAGGTACATCCATCACCTTAAAATTTCATTGAGTTTATTTACAGTTGAAACCAAAATTGTAAATGTTCTTAAATTCTTTATGTTTGAAATCTGAAGCAGAGTTCAGCAATTATATCCTGAGACGTTAGTTTAGTCTGCATCTCAAGGAGTCTACTCTAAACATGTTTAGTGATTTTCTGACCACCCGTAAGATTCAGAGCAAGCCAGCATGGTTGACATGCCCATGTTATACTGGTAAAACCTACTGCTCTCAAGAAAGTAATTTGTTTTAACCCTCATTACAGCTCCCACTCAGAAAAAAATAATTCATGATGCTTCAAAGGAAGTGCATGGTCAGAATCAAGTAAATGTGTTAGCGAGGGGAGAATGAGCTGTGGATATAACTAGGGCCCTAGGCCTGCCACCAATAACAGTGCGCTCCATTCGGAAATCCAGTGCCACAAAAGTGCTGAAAGTTTTACATCAAGAGGTGTTTCTTAAGCTACCAGGTAACATAGTGAAACAATGAAAAAGATGGAGAGACTGTTAGCAATGTGAAATGAAGATGTGAGGCAACCTGACTCTCAGGTAACCTCCATCCAGCTAGCCTTATCAAAGAAGCTCACCACTCATCCTATATTAGTGTCTTTCTTATCTTTTACATTATTTGCCACATTAAGTAAAGATTTATGTAATTTCAGAGAAGCACAATACTGCAACTTTTATGTGAGGAAAATCAGACCCAAAACTTTAATGTAACCCTTGCCCCTGCTTCACACTTTAGCAATCTATACTCAGAGATTCCCCCCTCCCCAACAAATACATTACTTGTTTAAGAATATACATAGTAAATATCACTACAGATATCCACTCATTTGAAACTACACTCCCCAGGCATGTATAATTGATATCATCTCATCAGTGTTATGGAAACCAATCACCTCTACAGCAAAAAATACAGATTCAGTATAAAATGGGAGTAGTCATGACCATTATGTTACTTCTACTGTGAAGACACAGAACAATTACTCCTTAACTGTCATGCACTCACCACACACGAACACATAGTATCACCACAATTCTTGACCTGTGGTTCCACCCAGTGGATGCGGCCAGCTTTCTCTGCATAGTAGGAACTCGACAGAAGGGTTCCTTAGGTATCAATGTAAGTGTGTGTTTGTGCTGTACTACACGAGGGAGTTTTACACTCCCATGGCCCCACTCTTAAACATTCTCTACCATCATACAACTTCTTAAATTCATGTATGCTGTCTGCATTAACCATGTCCTGTCATTTCATTCCCTTCAACCACCACTCTTATATTATAAAAGTACTTCTTTAATTCTTTTTTAACAAGTTTATGAAGTTTGTTTATATCATCAGTCTGTTTTAAAAACTTAAAGGCTGTGACTAGGTCACCCCTCACTCTTCTCTCTTACAGGAAGGCAAAAATTAAACCTCTAAGCCTTTCCCTGTAACTCAGCTCTCTTTTAAATTAGGCACTATTTATATTGCCCTCTTCTGGTCCTCCTTTATTTGCTTCTTGTAGAGTGAACAAACTTGAGAAGCTTCTAAACCAGCCTCCCATGCAATACAGTGTCAAATGATTTCTGGCATTCCAAATACAAACAATCCACCTAACCTTCCCTTTTGTCTAAAACAGAGCTAACTTTAGTCACACATTACCTCCTAGCACTAAAACCATGCTGTCTCTAACTTAGTTAAGTTCTCCTCTGCAAGAGGTCATCCAACTGTTTTCTGATTATATTTTCCAGTGCCTTACAGATCCGTCTGTATCTGAGCTCCTCTTCCCCGATCTCCTTACAGACCCGTCTGCAGCTCAACGCCTGTTCCCGATCCCCTTTTGGATAGACAGATATGACGTTTATCCCTTTACACTCCCTCTGCACTGTGTCTTATTCCAGGGGCGTCTTGAACAGTGTTGCTAGTAGTTTATCAAGTGCATCTGCGCACTACTTCAGTATATATGGTGAATTTCATCAGGACCATGAGCCTTCTATAGGTGAAGACTCTTTAGCATTCTGTTAATGTCTTTTTAAGGCATCTCGCTACATTCTATGACCTCCTCCCATTCCATTTCCTCGGTGTTGGGACCATGGTGTCTTCCACTGTGAAAACGCTTTTGAATTTGTCATATATTTTCTTAAATGTCTTTACATCCTTCTCTGTACACACTCTAAAAAACTTGTCTTCACGGCTCTCTCACCATGAGAATCCTAATTCCCATAGTGTATGCATTCATAACTGAAATTCCTCATTTCTAGTCCCTTACCATATCTGAGAAGTGAGTATTTTACCGTTTCACGTACCATCCTAATCGTTCTTTCATATTCATCATTTATCATTTTAGATTTCTTCTGGGTCGTTAAAATTCTTTATAGGATTATATTATAAAACCACAATGCACCTCTTTCCCGCACTGACTCTTCTTATTATATATTTTCTGA
>JAUTYZ010686607.1:0-10145 GCA_032273725.1 Panulirus interruptus | reverse complement strand
AAGTGGCTGAATCTATATACATTACCAAAAAAAAAAATACGGCGACGTTATAGGTGCCTTTTTCTAACGCGTTAAAAGTGAAACAAAACAGAAACACAAAAGCAATTATGAAAGTGGTACATAAAACATGACACCCCGAAGTGATCCATCAAAATAGTCTCTGTATCAGTTCGGACAATTTTACGCCATTGTGATGGACGAGCTTCCTGAAGTGAAACATCATGTAATTAATATTCTAATAAAGTTTTTCAGGCCATCACACGGTTCGTTGTATACTATCTGAGGGAAAGCATTGGATGGTTGAGGAAGGAGGTCCATTATTTCACGTAACAGGCTAAATACCACTTCCTTCCTGGCTTATTACAGGGAGAGGTCAGTGGGGTAAGCAAGTTCCACTTGTGTAATTACCTAACTGTACAGAGGAGAGAGACAGATTGTTTTGTATATAAATGAGTGTTAGTTTTATATGTATGTGTGTCTATTTATGATTATTTGTATTTGTAAATTGTATATATATGTCCGTATCTATGAAAAAGTATATTTTTTTTACATGTCTATGTATGTGTTTTTGTAACTATTTGTGGGTCATCTTTGTATTATTTGTTTACATGTCTATGTATGTGTGTTTTTGTACCTATTTGTGGGTCATCTTTGTGTCGCCTCTCCTCCATGAAGATTCGGAGAGAGAGAGAGAGAGAGGGAGGCGCACCGTATGTCATTCACTCCCACCAGCGTGACGTTCACTTCCCCCCCGCACAGTTTGCCAAGTTCCCCCGCACTTCTTCACGACGACTGTTCTCCCTCATTATTATTTCTGTCACCCCTTACGTCAACTGTGAGCGCAAGTCTACTTATTGTCCATGGTCAATAAAACTAGGTAAGAATTCCCATAATACTCTGAACAGGGAAGCAGCAGCAATGGCTACAAACATGGCATGTTGGTCTCGTCCTGACGAAATAACGCTTATGGAGGTAACGTACAGTTAATATGAGGCGATAAATAACGCGGATGTATTGATAACACTAAAATGGTATTAGCAGGTGATGGCAGTACGAAGAAAACAAAATACAGGAGTTAATATATAACTGACGAGGGACATTTCTACTGTATCAAATTGCTTGTACACAAATGATATCTTAGTTTCATTTTCTTTCTGCCTGAAAATTTCTCTCGGAACAGAAATGGTGCTGCATATGTTCTCATAATTTTCATTTTCATAATTAATAATTAACTGATTCAAATGTAACTTCTAAAAAAATTAAGCTTAACACTATTGATATAATATAAGGAGATGTCAACTAAGATGCTGTTTCTCCATTTATAGCGTGTTTGTTTGTCCCCTACCGCCACATTCCCTTTTGTTATGAGGAGTGCGCTGTCTGCGTCCACTTTCGCCCACCTCCAACAGATGGCGTAGAGAGTTTTGCAAGCCGACCTTGAGCTCCTTGTGACGTCACCCGAGGTGGCAACAGTTGGTGGCGCCAGTGTTACCAAACGTTTAGGACTCTTTGACCAAGGGATATATATACATGTATATTACCATTAAAGTATTGAAAGAAAAAATACAAATGCTACTCAAAACAAGAAATGCATAAAACCTCACTCTTTGCTTAAAACACAAAAGTAAAAGATGACTATTAGTCGGCAGGGTTGTCTTGTTTTGCCGTTAAGAGGAACCGTTACCTCAGGTGGTAACGTGTTACCACTCACTTTCTTCCTTTGTTTACGACGCTTGGGCCTTACGGTAAGCCCCCCAAGAGGTCGCGTTTCTAGGACCATTACAGGAACTTTTACTCCGAAATGTGATTAGCATTACACAATACCGTAGTACTTAATTAAGCTCTTTCGTACGTGCGTGAATGTATATGCGTCTGTCTTTCTGTCTGTCGGAGCGTGCGAGTGCGTTCACACGTTTGCTTATATACATATCCACATCTCAATACGTACACGTGTGCCATTAAGTGTGGGAGACCTTCTACCAGGGAGTGCTCACCCATGCCCCAGCCTTTGTTCACATTGTTTGTTACCCACAACGCGGTAACTGGGGCTGCTAACTCGCCATAACTGATAACTCATCGAAGACATAATATTTTTTGTTAATACCTGACGAACATTTATTCCGGTAATGTAAAGATTCAGATGATTACGTGAAAACATATAATAATTCACTTGCACGAGATAAACTTTAACAAACCGTTAGAACTGGTACGTCAACAAGAAAGCAATAAAGGTAGGTATCCACAATGATTAGAACCTACAAATGTTTCCAATAAACCAAAACAAATACAAGAAAGCTTCATACCAAGTGTCACATACATATATACCTCAAACGATAAATAGTTCCCGGTCCCATGTAGGCCTAGTAGTGTGCTGGCAGGCAAGCCTATTAACGCGTTGAAGTACAAGTTAACGGGCCTCGCCAGGAATACAACGGACCAAGACACATGCCCCAACTTACTTAAACTCTCTCACTCTCTCTCTCTCTCTCTCTCTCTCTCTCTCTCTCTCTCTCTCTCTCTCTCTCTCCTGTACATGTACACTGTCTCTCTCCATCTCTGCTCTTAACACACTAAGTAACCAATGCAATCTCACAACACTACATCAACACGCGGTCATGTATCTCCTCCATCACAACATTGCACAAGAATCTCTCTCTGATCTACTCGCCTGCCCTTCACGGATTTAATCACACAATAGCTTGCCTCTGTTTCCAACCCGATACCTTCCATTGTTCTTCTGGAAAAAATGAAAAATATATAAAACATACACTCTTGCACTCGACAGACAGCTAAGTTAATCACAAGTAACTGTTTTTCTTTGTATTTTTGAATTTTTTTTTTGGGGGGGCGTGGCTGTGAAAAGCACTTCCTTGACACCAACTCAGCTCACGATTGGCCTTCAAGTAGCACTGGCAGCCATAACCTGCCCTTTCTCACAACTAGTTATCCAAATAAAAACAGTTGAGGATCTCACGAGGCATTTAACCCTGTGAACACGACGGTACGACCCTTGGGCACGACCCTTTGGGCACAATATAGCCTGACCTTTAAAAGTGGTCAGGTCCAAAAATACTGGTCTTCATATCTAAGGCGTCGTTGTTCCAGTGTGCTCAATGGTCGTACTGTCATGCTCAAGGGTCGTACGGCCTCCTCTCGGGTCGCATCGTTATGCTTAAGGGTTGTACCGTCATGCTCAGGAGTTTAAACCTGCTACAGTATTAAATGGCGTCGCTCACGCAAAGACAGACAGAGACGGAAAAGAAAGATAGAAACGAAGTATATGAGACAGGAAGAGAAGTTGAACAGTAAAATTTTACAAAGAGCTGAAATAAATATAAAAATAATTCACAAACTCTTGACGGCGATACAGTGAACCGATACACAGAGAGACAGACAGACAGAGGGAGAGATTACCTCACGATCAACTCCTTGTGTTTACTTTTGCAACCTGGTGAGGAAACCCCTAACCATGGAGCACAGCATAGTAAAAAACTCTCTCCTCAACCACTCACTCCCCCAGAGTCCGCTATATCTTGAAAGACATTATGCAAATGTCCTTCAACCATATTTGTCACTTGTGTTATTGAATATACTATTATTAATAATAATAATAATGATAATATATGAAATCAACAAGTTTTTGTAACAAGTAACTCATCTTTTACAGAATATCAGTGTGTCTGTATGTCAGATAATTATGACTACGTACTGTTTCTAACTTCGTTAATCCCATCTGAGCATGACGGTAAGATCCTTGGATATGATGATGGCCAGGCCGATCGTACCATCGTATTGAATCTAAGGTGGTTAATAACAGCGCAGTTACTATACCCCCCATTAAAATTAAATTCTTTGCTATGACTGCAGTTCAACTATCACTTCCAATTCCGACAGAATTGTTTCTACTTTTTCAAACAGTCAGTAATAAGAGACACCCAAATAAAATAACTTACCGAAGCAGGAATGTGTATTTATAAATGACCCGAACACTCTGGCTTCTCTGTACACCTAACTGTAAACTGTTCACTTCATAGGGGACATTCAGTCTAAAGGTATACCTCCGGCCACAATGGCGGGTTTACACAGTAAACTAACAACAGATGTTCCATACTTTCGCTGAAGCTACTGCTGACAATACCACCCGTTTTCTCTCCCTATTACCATAACCACGGAACTTGAGGTTCCATTTTTTCCATAAAGTTTAAGATTCATCTATGTTTTGCTTTAAAAGATACAGATTTTAGACATTTACACACATTAACTGAGCACCACCAATGCAGAACTTTCTCTGCCTGCAATGAACACGCTTGTAAGTTCGACCCAGACCATACGCCCACAGCGCCGGGCAAACGCCCATTTGGGAGGGTGTCGTCAAGTATGGTGGTTCTATGTGCCGTTCACACTGCGCGAGACAAACAAGTCCGCGGTGAACTATGACCTAATCCACCCACCTTCATGAAGTCTAAACACAAGAAGCTCTTGTTCTTTTAAAAGCCCCAGCTTGGTCTGATAACGGTGCAAAACACATTATGTCATGGTCAAACTAAGGGGAGGTGGCGAACTTCCAGTAATATCGCATCAGGAAATAAATATATCAATGTACTCGAGTTAAATCTAAATTTCTTCTTCATCTTATAATAAGAAAAACTTACGCGTCTGTTCAACGTTTCTCAGAACCCTAAAGCTACAAGAAAATAAAAAAAATAAAGGGAATTCATGCAACAACGCCATCCAAAGAAGCCAGCTAATTATAGTCAGTTCTGTGACATGTATATCGTCGGTAATATTTTTTGTTTTTCACGAGAAACTTTTGAACACAACACTGAGAAACATGTCATTACTTCTGAACACGGAGGAGCCATCTCGTCTTGTTATGTAAATGCGTAATTACCAATTTGTACTATACTGGGAGGGAGTTTTACACTGGAGGGGGCCTCGCTGACAATGAGTGAGGCTTTCATCTTAGAATTCTAGACTGACGTCTTTAAAGTAGCCTACAACCAATTTTAAGACCTTTCTGAAACAACACGAATGCCTTCAAATAAAACCAACAGCATCCATTAATTTCGAAATACTACAGTAATAAAGACGACATCGTAAATTTTATTATCTCCTCTCCCCCTCCCATGCCAACCCCAGGCTAAAGAGATCTTGCCTGCAACAGATGCTACTAATGTTTTCTTGTATTTATTGTAGTGGATTTTAAGATTCCGGGAAAGCGTTTAAGCCAGAAACGATAGGATAAGTATCGATCCAATAAAGCTTTACAATACATGTGAAGGGTATTACGAATGACAAAGTCGTTAACTTTTCACATCATACATACTGTAGAGTGAAAATTTATTACCATTTGGTCTCCACTGATTCAGCCACAACAACAAGGAATGTTGGGCGGGGCTACTATGACGTGGAGCAACTGGTCGAGTGTACCTTGATGCATGACGTCATGGAAACCATTAGTGCTGCGTTTTACGAAAAGTATCGTGTGTTGCATTGAAAGAAATACCTTACCGGTGAAGTGCATATAAGGGTGAACAAATCTGAGAATGACCCATAAAACCAAACCAACAAAAAAAAGCAGAATTTAATTACTATGAAAGCTTCGTCAACGAGAGTGGTGAACGAGGTTTTTCATAACTATCATCGCTGTTAGGTCAATGATGAAATTTCATTGGCCAAGCCAGGCCGACCGACATGTTGAGGATGTATGGCCTATTGTCAATGTGGCGCGCGTTAGTGTGTGTGTAAGGTGATCGCGCGGCGTTAGAGATGAAAAATGCTACAGAAACTGCATTAGTAAACGTTTACATTCATTACTGTTAACACGAACATCGAGATATGGGTGATTTAAAAGTTAAGTATTATCTGTTGTGAGAACACGAAGCGATTCAGTGGCCAGAAACGATGAAGGAAGATTCAGCCTGGATTTTTAGCATGTCGGCTAGCATGGTATGTGACGATATATATTTTTCGAGAACCGTTTTATTTTAGGTGTAGAAGTGTATAATTTAGAGTCATTTTACATAATGGTTTGAATGTTTTTAAAAATATTTTCGTATTAGAAAGTTTTCGTATAAATGCAGTTTGACAAAAAATATTTGTATAGACGCACTGGAAACAAAAAAAATATTAAACCATAAAAAGAATTATCATATTACAAAATTCATTTAGAAAGAAGAAACTCTCATGTTTAAAAACAGTATATAATATTCCTCACATCATAATTTCAAGTTATTAAAAAAAATAAAATGGATAAAAAAAATTAGAAAACGGGATTTTATCACCATTCAATTTGCAAAACGCTGTAGTATCGACGCTATTTTTCTCAACATGACTTTTTCCTGTCTTTACTTAATGAATATATGTATGGAATATAAGAGACGGTGTCACACATGGTGAGAGTTATAGCGCTGCTCATTGTTCATCCTTTGAACATGACTATAAATATTAAGCTCAATAATCCTACGCTAAGATATAAAGGCGTAACCTTAGACCTAACCCTACAGGGTCAGACCAAAGGTCACCCCACTGTACCCGAGCCATATACCGTCGTACTGGAAGTTCGTACGGTCGTGCTTTAAGGAATAATTAAGCGACCAAGTTTTACGTTTGTATTGTCAAATACCGAGGTAGCACGGACGGTGTGTAATCTTTTAAGAAGCACAAAGGAGCACGTAAAGCGACTAAAGGATATACAAAAAGGCCGGATGATCGTCATCATTTATGTCTGGGAAACCACAGGGGAACTGGATAAAGCCTAAAAAACATAATAAGCGACTGAAGCCAGTCTTCCCAGGCGAGCTGCCAGGATGCGGTTCGGACCGCTCCTGGTTACATCCGGTTACTCATTAGTGGATTACTTTAACGCCATAGGTTCCTGAACTGTGTACAAGATTTAAGTGTAATGTACTTGTAATGTAGGTACACGCTCGGAAAATACGATTTTTTTTATTTTTTTGCGCAAGAATATGGCTAATGAGGTGTTAATGGATTTCAATATAATTTGGATTTTCCATGTAAATGTTTCACGTGATCGTTCAAGATTAACGTATGCTAAACGCAAACAATTTAGCAAATTTTCATATGAACGTTCAAACATATTACTACTTCTTTAGCCACTTACCCTGCGTAGCCTAGCCTCCCGCTCGAATCGACGGTACTTGTAGTTGAGGAAGGAGTTGCCCGCCACCATGGTGGAGATGAGGATGGCCCCCAGCAGGAAGGTCATGAGGTTGGCCACGCTCACCTCGGGGGAATAGATGAGCTGTGGGATGCCGGCAAACAGAAGGATCACACCGACGGAGCCCACCACCGACAGAACACACTGGGCCGAGGAGTACACGGTGGCGATACTGACGGAAGTGCGCGTCATCTTGTAGGTGGAAGAGACTGACTGATGGCTTTAGGCTATGGCTTGCGTAAGGGATGGTTCCCGCGGTTGTCACAACGGTTAGTTGCTAGCACTAGACGGCTGCCACGATAGTTTGGTTGCCTAGGCAGCTAGTTCCAGACTCTAGGCAGGTGCCAGTTCTCGGCTCTTGGTGTGTTTTTTTGTTCCACAGATTTCTCTTAGTAGCAAGTTCTTGCTGAGATTTTACTGCTTTACATATATAATTTTTTAGGGGCACATTTTAACTAGTTTTTCGCAACTCTCAGGGGATTTCTCTCTGGGTTGGAGTTTCTCAACAGGTTTTCCGACTTTTTACACGAACCAGTAGTGACTAGCGTTCTGTTCAGGGTCATGTAACTTATATCTGGCAACTTTATCTCAGACTCCCTGAAGGTAGTGGGTTTAGACATTAGGGGGAAGCCATATTTCAGTTAGTCTTGTAGCTACACGTGTTCGGATAAACTACAAAGTGAACTTGTTCACAGCAGAGGTTCGGGGACGTTGCAACGGTCCAGGGATGAGAACTAGAAAACGGATCGTTTAATCTTCTCGATGCCTGACCCTCGTCCGTCCAGTAGTAGCTTCTTGGTTTGTCGGTTCCTTCGCCAAATAAAAACCTGTAAAGTAAAACTTTCATGAAGCCTCTTACCTTAATAAGTCATGTTCATAAAGTTACTTTTTCTCTATAATCGAAATGCACCGAAGCATTCTTCAAGGATCTCAAAAAAGAACTTGGAAATAATTCTTATTTTCAAAAAAGTAATCAAAAGTTGGACAGCTGTGGATCACTGAAAATGTGGCTGGAAGGAAGTTTAACACATTAATTATTAAACCTTTGAAATTATTAAGGATTAACATAGAAGTCAAATTACCCAGGAGATTAAGGATGGCAGACACGACCAAATTCCACAGAGACGTACATTTTTAAGTCATGAGAAGATAAAACTGTTGAAATGTTCATCACTCATCATGGGTATGTTTTACTGAGAGAAAACAAGTGCTTTCGGTGCAAAGAGAATTAATATTATTCCATTAATAGGTTTTGGTTCTGCGTGGCAACAAACTCCACATGCCATTAACCAATGATCATAGGATTAGGTTTAATTATATAGTTCCAATACACACACGCAAACGTACACACACAGCACATGTTTGGCGTGTGAAACTCTGAAAGGAGTTACTGATATAGGTCTTTGTACTCAGGAATGAATGGAAGTTAAAATGAAGGAATTTGGAATAAAATGTAGTGCACACACACACACACACACACACACACACAAATACGATTGTCTTAAAACTTCTATGTATGAATGTTTTTATCATTAAGTATGCATTTTTCGTAATTATACACATTTATGTTCATAGGCATGCAGATAAACATACGTATTCATCTCATTCATTACAATATTTCTCATTCTTTTCTGTGTGTTATGTGTATCTGATTGATTTGTTTGAATGGTGCCGGCAACACCGGCAAATTAATTGTGCACCCCATGATCATCCTGCGAGCGGTAGCGCAAAAGGATTACAGGGGTCACAAAGGGACTTAGTCAGACCCCAGTGGGTTGATATTACATACATTACATAGGGTAAGTTTTACATCCTAAGTATCACAATTCCCCTTCATAGTATCACAATTACAGCAATGACTTCAGCACACAATTGCTTTTTATAATGATACTGTCCATGTAACATTACTGATGAGATTCAGTAAATATGTATTAAGTTTCCATTAACACAGCATGTAGAGATCACATTTGCTTGTTTTTGACATGAAAGAAAAATGCAAGTTAAGCCATGCCACTAGCCACAGTAAAATATGCTGAGTATTTATTAAATTTCATTTCAGTTAAAACCATAATTCATCATTTTTTTCATATGTATGTTTGTTAATTTGATGCTACATTCTATATTACTAAAAAAAACTTTTTTCTGGGTTATACTTTAACATGGCAATTTCTAGGAAGAAACCAGAGGTAATGCTAATATTCAAGATGAACCTAAAATCACCAAATAGCCATGTTACAAGTCTGCTACCTTCCCTAAATCTAACATATGTATTGGTAGGTTAGAAATGTGAATAAAGACAGAATTAAAAATGCTGTGGCTCAGTCATGCCCACTGAATGCTACGTACATAACAAAAGCGAGACATCCTTTGAAAAGGGAAATAAGAAATGTTGGCTATCTGTTTCTCTAAAGAATCATGTTAAAGTTCTTCCAACTCTTTCAATGATCAAGTATTTCTCCACAAGGGCCCTATTTTCCCAACCCAGTGTTTCATTCTTTAAGTTCATAAAACAGATAGCAAATCTTTCATAGTCTAACCAGAGTATGTGATGAATGTTCTTGATTTTTAAAACGATGTAGTCCTCTGTTTTCAATAACAGTGTAGGGTAGTTCTAAGATAGTGAACAGTATTCCACCTCTCATTTTGCATGGCAAACACACGTAAGATCTCTCATTATCATTTACTAGATAGAAAAATGCTGCATTGACACAAGAGAGGATATTTTCTATGAATGTGTGAAGGGTCATATTCAGGGATTTAAAATTTTCTTCCATCCCAGTGGCCTTTGGCTAAGTATTCTAAAATGAATGGTCAATGCTGCCAAGCTCGAAAGGTCAAGGTGTAGGAGGTTTGATTCAGTGAAGGGACAGAGGGTATGTTGGCTTACCCATGAGAACTTCCTGGCTACCTGGTCTGTAGTTTTCAAATATCATTTCAGATATGATTCTGCCTTAATATCCCCTAA
>JAUTYZ010685496.1:0-20670 GCA_032273725.1 Panulirus interruptus | reverse complement strand
CGACCCTGGGCGGCCCGTGAATGCGTCACGGTCAGGAACGCTAACCGCTACACCACGGGAGTCCATATATATATATATATATATATATTATCCCTGGGGATAGGGGAGAAAGAATACTTCCAATGTATTCCCTGCGTGTTGTAAAAGGCAACTAAAAGGGGTGGCAGCGAGGGGCTGGAAATCCTCCCCTCCAGTTTTTACTTTTCCAAAAGAAGGAACAGGGAAGGGGGCCAAATGAGGATTTTCCCTCTAAGGCTCAGTCCTCTGTTCTTGATTCTTAAAGTTAACTCGCTAACACAGGAAATGGAGAATATGTATGAAAAAAAATATATGAATGTATATTAATATTTAAGTTTTAGCAGTCTTCTCCCGAAAATGGTTACACCATAAGCAAAAAGTCACTTTTGATGAGACTTTATTATCATCTTTGAACAAAAAGGGTGCGGTTTCATCAAAGAACTTCTTGTTCTAAGGGAGTCCATCATTTCCATGATTATGACTGGGATATATCCTCAGAGTTGCAGGAGCCTGATAAAGGGGTTCCAGGGTTGTATAATTAATTTGTATGTATCATTTATTTATTTATTTATTCTTTTATTAATAGAGTGATATGTATTTATTGGAAACTGTGTAAAGATTTTTTGTGAATTCAATTTCCAGGAGTGCCATCCATGGGTAGTGAAGTACCACTTGTGGATCTGATTGACAAATTAGGGGTTGAAGTAGTGTCTCAAAGGAGTAAGAACCCAAATGTCCTCTACTTGGCTGCACAATGTTGTCGTGCAATGGCAGGTAAGGGCTGGTGATATACTGTACTGCCTTGTGTATGATTTTATAATTTTGGAAAGTAATAGTGTGATGGTTTTCATTGCTATGGACTCATTATAGGTATTAAGGTTTTGATGATGAGAGAATATGAGTTGCACATCAGTGGTTTTGGGTGTTGATGCTACTTGCAGCTCAGTTACAGACCATTTTTATGTTATGTAGATACATAGAATAGATAAGACAAGAACTTGTTTGATTTGTTTCTGGTGAGAAAGAGTACAAATTTTTTCAGTTCAAAATTATGATTTCCTGACCTATATCAGCAGATGATGGACTTTATGATATTTTGCACTGGATTTAGACATTTTCCATATGAAATTAATATTTATCCCCAGAAATGACTATAAATACTTTTATTTTGACCATGTGTGATCTTTCTTTTATAGCATCGGAAGTGGTAATTAGGGTAATTGTTGCTTTTAATGGTGAATCGCCGCTTCTCATGCTAAAAGTCAAGATGATTGCTCATCATTGAAATTAAAATTATATAGTCATTTATGGGCTTAGACTTTCATTTTATGAGGGAAATGTCGAAATTAGATATGAAAAATCAAATAGCCCACCAACTTGCTGAAACAGGTCAAGAAATCATAATTTCTGAATGAAAAAAGGTTTGAATAGTATGGAGAGGTCAGTAAGGAAAGGTCAGAAAGGTCATTACATGGTCAGTAAGGAATTACTAGTGGTTTGTCTGAAATTAGGATATTTCTTGGGTGTGTTTTTATGTTAGCATGGTGTTATACTACATCAGTTAGTTTTGCATTCTTGCTGTTTAAAGATTAAGTGTGTGGACAGTACACCGAGAAAGATAAAGAGTTGAGAGGTTTGGGAATGAAAGTGGAAAATGAACTTTAGGAAAAAGTTGTCTAGTTTCATCCACTTATACCAATGACTCTTCTGACTGATCAGGCCTAGATACTCAAAAGCCTCCTTTACTCCATCATTCCATCTCCTCCTTGGTTTCCCTCTCCCCCTTGCTTCCTGCACTTCTAACTCTTAGATTCTCATAGTCATTCTTTATTCACTCATCCTCTCATATATCCAGACCATTTCAGCACATCCTGTTTGGTTATCTAAATCAGTCTGCTTGCTACCACATCTCTCTCTTACACTGTATTTCTTTAAACAATCAATCCATATTGCACCTCATATCCTCAAGCATATCATTTCCAGTGCAGCCACCATTCAAAGCCCAAGACTCAAGTCCATACAACAGCAGTAGGACTACAGGGCCTTTTAAAGGTACCTATCTGTGCCTTTACAGACACTGACAGCTTCAGCCATTTGACAGAGTATGGTATAAGTCTTTGCTTCCTATACATCTTTCCTTTGGCTTTCCTGCATCTCTTTGTTCTCTGATGCATAGCTTCCTTGATAGGTGTTCCATCTAGGTAGGTGTTGATGAGGTGACATTTTCCTCTTGTCAGCAGTTAGGTTCCTCAGGGTTCTGTCCTGTTGATTACCCCGTTTTTTTTTTCTATAAATGATCTCTCTTCAACTTTTTACTGTCCATTCTCATGCTAGTAATGCCTCCTTACTTACTTCCACTCACTTTCCCTCCCATCCTGACTCCAATACTCCCTTTTTTTTTCAGTGAACATATTTCCTTTCTCAGATTAGACCAGTGCAGCATCGTTGAAGGGGAAAGCAATCATCTAGTTAAATTCACTAGTGCAAAAAATGCTATCCTTGCTTTGATCTTTCTAGATATCGCTTGTTTTTCACTGTTGAATTTCAAAATACAATTTAACCATGCTGTATCAAAAACATGCTGAGCATAACCATATTCTTCACTCTGTCCTAGAAGCCTATATGAGAGCTTTACAAAATCTACTTCCCAAAAGCTGAGGATGTTGTATAGTGCTTTTTTTTTTTCTAGTGGCTATTCCTTTTTCACAGGTCATATTTGCCTCATTATGAAGTCCTGCTTGAATATCTGGAGTGGGACTTCCTCCCCCCCTTTCTTAACCAGAGTGGAATCAAGAGCTTTCATCATATCAGCTCTTCTGGTATCATCTCTCTTCACCACATCCCATTCACTGTAGTGTTGCTGGCCTCTCTTTGTTTAGAAGGTTTTATTTTGGCCACTCCTCTCATGAGCTGTTTAAACATGTCCTAGCCACTAAGGCCTCTGGACCAGTGGCATGCAACTGGCTGCTTCTTCATATAGTCTCTGTGTGGAGACCAGCAACATAAGGATTGAACATGACAATACTTCCTCCTTTCCTTGAACTGCAAAGCTGTGGAATCCTCTTCCTTCTTTTTCTTTTCCTGTTCATGTTACCTTCCCACTTTAAAGAGTCAGGCATACAAACACCTAAAGAGTTCCAATTAATCCATTTTATATTCTTTTTTCTTACTCTGTATATTTTCTTTCATCTGAGATGACTGTGAATAGGGCATATTATTGCCCATGCTGTGTTGACTACTAAAAACGATATTAGGGAAAGGTTGGAAGTTTATTTTGACAGACCCAGTTATTTTGAAGGATTACCGTAGCACTATCAGAGTTCCAAGCTGAAAAGACTTTTTATCTCAGATGATTTCTTTTATCATCATTTTTGTAATAAGTCTCTAACAGTAACAGGTTTTTTGTGTTTCTCCCAGACAGACTAATCAGATGTTAAGGTATTCTGCTTGTGTGAAAGGCAACTCTTTCTAAATCAGTGCACTCCATTTCTTTCATAAACTAATTTGAGAGTTCCCCACTGTCCTCAGTTTTGGTGTGCTCTCATTTCTCTTTATCATTTGCCAAAATTGTGTTAGTAAGAATGCAAGTTTTGAAACTTGTGAAAAGCTCTTTTTTCCTATAGGTGGAGCCAGTAACAAGCCCTCCATTATCTTCCTACTCCTCCTTCCCCTGTTTAGTCTCTTTTACATCCTGTTGTGTATTGTAGTGGAATTTTTGTAGCAATGAGTTTTAGGTAATTGCATGGATGCATTTTAGATTCATTATTTTGCAGGTCATTGGTTGAGAAGACAGTGGTGATCAGTGGTTCATACAGTGTGATCCTGCCCTTAGGGAAAATTGATGGGTAAATTAAAGGTTATCATTGGGATTTAGCCTTTTTCTTTTCTCAAGGACTTTCTCATTTCCATTGCTCACTAGCCTTCCTTGTAAAAAGATTTAAATTTTCACAAGTTCAAGACATGGTTTTCTGAAGCTGCTTTGTATAAACAAGTATCAGGTGTGTCAACAGAAAATAATGTGTTTTATGAAAAATGTCATTATCTTGCTAATAGAGAAACAGAAGTTATGCAGGTAAATAACTGTGTAAAGGATAATCCCTATTACTTTCTGAGGTACAAGTAAGAGGCTGTTGCAGGTTTAGAAACTATAGATGTTTTTGATATATATATATAATTATATGTATATATAGTGTATAATTATCTTGATAGTTTGCATGTCAGTGTTTCATATGTTTGTTTTGGTTCTTAGGTCTGCGCTTTACCTCATGCAAAAGTGGTAAGGATCGCACAGGAATGAGTGCAACACTAGAGCAAGCTAGCATTTTAGCTGCAGAGTATGATTTAGCTCAAACAGAGTTTCAACGTGCTCTCAACTGTATGAGGAGGTAAGTTAGAGGTGCATCCGCTGAATTTTTTTTATCTGTGTGAACTGTGTATTATTAGCTTTGTTCTAAAACTGTTATTCATTAGTATCTTGTATGAACATTATCTTCATATTGTTGAAATTTTCTCTAATATAATCGTAGTATTATTTTTGGAGAATATGAGCATTCCCCAATAGAGTCATAGTAAGAGTTATTCAGTAACACAGTTATAATTTCTGTTCTTTTTCTTCTCACCCAGATTTGATATATGTCTATTTATAGAGTAGATCCATTCCATAGATTAGGATTTGGCATTCCAAAATCTCATTTAGACATTATAATCTTCATATACTTCACAAACTCTTGTAATCCCTCTAGCTGTTCCTAGTCTATATCTGTGGTCATCCAGTACTCCTGCTTGCCATCACCTGACTTAGATACACTATTTTTGTCTATGCAGTAGATCATCAAAAATCTAGGCATCATAGATCTGAAAACTTCAGAAACCTGGAGAGCTTTGTCAAAATTTTGTCGAGATAAAATTTTATTTTTGAGGAGTTACTTTTCATAATCCTGTGAAATCCACAAATATTGCAGTTTTGTGCATTTACCTAGTATGAGAAAAGTAGCCCAGGAGTATTCCACCATTCTTGTGAGGCAGCTTAGGTCATATTTATTTAGTACATAGTAAGTTAGACTATTTTAATGTGTTTTTTAAATACTCTCTGAAATCCAGAAAAATTGAAAATCTAGAGGTGTCCAGGTTTGAAACATTCTGGAATCTTTATGTTGTATCTGTGATCATTTACTCCTCCTTCCACATTCTCTTTTTATGTAATCTTTGCAACCCAGACTTCATTTGTTGCCACTTTCAGAATTATATGTTTAATTCAAAGCAAGTACAAAGTTTGATGTCTTTAACTACTTTGACACTCATTATCTGTATCTTTCTTTATGTCTATCTGTCTATGTGTGTCTTTTTATTAAACTTATTCAATATTTAGCAACGTAGACCTTTTTAATGTTTTTATAAATATCCTGTGAAATCCAGAAAAATGGAAAATCTAGTGGTGTGCAGGTTTGAAACAATCTGGAATTTTGTGTTGTACCTGTATTCATTTATTCCTTCCTTCCACATTTTCCTTTTTTGTTGTCATTCCAACCTAGACTTCATTAGGTACTCCTTTCAGAATTATATATTTAATTCAAAGTTAGGCATTCATTCTTATACAGACAAGTACAAAATTTGATGTCTTTCATTAACTGCATCATTCCATATATCTTTCAATCTGTCTGTTTCTCTTTATCTATCTATCTGTTTCTCTGTATCTATCTATCTATCTACCTATTGTTTAAATTTCTCTGTATCTGTCCATCTCACTCTATAAATCTGTTTCTCTTTATCTATGTTTATATGTATGTATGTTTCTGTGTCTGTATCTATCATAATTTCTATCTCTCTATCTATCTGTCTAGCTGTCTGTCTACTTCCTATGTGTCCATATTTGCGTCTCTCTCTTTGTATATTTATCTGTATAGATATATGTAATATTTTTAACCCTTTTGGTGCAATGCTACTCACTGGAGGTGTCACCAGACTTCACCTGGTTGTGATTATGCTGCGAGTGAAAAGTTACCTTGTTGTAGGCTATATCATTGTGATTTGATGTAATTCTTGTGTTTCAGTGAAGATACACGACTGGAAAATTGCCAGAAGAATACTGGGTCACGAAAGTATGCCTTTTCTGCCATTAATCTGACAATGTTTCCTCGGCAGTATCGCCCTCCCTCTGGCACATATGGATCCAAGATAACCTAATAAACTGTAAATATGTACAGTTTAACTTGTTTGTCAATAAGTTGTTGATAATGGATATTTTTTGACCAATATTGAATTCCAGTTAATCAGTTTTACCTTCATATAAACACACAAGAAGTTATGCAGTAAAATCTATTGTGAAATAATTAAAGTTGTAAGTACAATCTCTGTCCAGCTGTAACTCAAGAAAGTTTAAAGAATGTGTTTTTTGCAAAAGGCTTGGTTTGAAGAAATATGTAATACTATTAGTTATGTGAAATCATAGAGAAGATTGTTAAATGAAAGAAAAACACTGAATTTATGTAGAGTAACTGGTCTTTATTGATATGTGCAGGTCTATGAGTGACAGTAAATCATTTTAGAATTGAACTCACTGAGTTATTGGATATTCTACACTAGATATGCCAAAAAGATTTTTTTTTTTTTTTTAACATGGGAATGCTTACAGAAAGATTTCCTTTTTAAGAGTATTTATCATATAATTAATTTTCTGTCTAACTATGTTTATTTGTTGCTTATGCTACTCTCTAAGGTATTCCTAATCGTAGATATAAATTGAATTTTTAGTACTGTGAGGCTCAATGTCATGATGATTGTTGAAGGTGCAAGACTTTTGTAGCAAAAGTTTGCTGCTAGATATTTTCTATGATGCCAAGTGTTTCATTAGGAAGAATCAGCTGAAGAATTACATTTACAGTATCCATATATGAAGCCAAATGTTTTATTCTAGAACTATTATTATTAATTTTTTTTTTTCTTAATAGTAAGCAGATGTTGTTAATAGAATCTTTATAAAAGGTTTCACTTTGGGTCAGTTAGCCAAACCTAAACACATACAGTTGGTATAATCCAGCTTTTCAGTTCAAAGAAACATTCCATTCCATATAAAAAAGGTTCATGATTATGTTAAGAAATTGGTATTCAAAGTCTAGAAGTAATCAAGAGTTTTAGTAGCTCCATCTGATGTAGGGGGAGGATGTTTCTTAGGCATTTAGATAACCATCCAAGAATGCTGAGTAGTGCTATGTATGGATGGCCTATAGAGCCACTTGGTACATAAGTTTGATTTTATGTTATCCACCCCTGACTCCATTTTAATATGCTGTGAAATGCATATTCATCGAATATTAAGGTTTGAACATCAAGGAACTCATAAAATCATGTCTGTAGCTTAAATATTGAGTCTGCATGGAGATGAAGTATTGGTGCTTGAGTTATGTATATGCTGCATTTATATGGCACTTGCAATTGTTGCTACTCTGAAATATCAATAAAATTGTTTGACATTTATAATCAGGTGTTTCTACTATGGGATACATTTGAAAATGTGCAAATTTCTACTGGTCATAATTAGGTAGGTGCGGCAGAGAAGTTGATATTAATCTTGAAGGTTGAACTAAACCCCATGAAGGCTCAGCTGTTAATCAATGCCTGTGTTGCAAGAGAATGCATGTTCCATGGTTAATGTATCAACACTACCTTGCACCATTACCCTCTCTGGGCAAAGTGTATCTTGACCCCAGAGGAAAGCTGATGAGGAGCCACTAACCATTATTTTTTTGTGTAAAGTTTAGGTTAAACCTCTCAAGGTTTAGTTAAGGTAGTTTTTATTTAATAAATATGAAATGTGAATTAACTGAACATTTCAGATGGTTATAAACTATCTACTTTGAATGTTATCAAACTTTGTCCTATTCAACATCTCGTCAGTAGTTTATATAATTAGACTGCATGGCTCAGATACAGGCAAACAGTTGTAGGCAGGGCTCACTTCTTTGACAGAGGGATAAATTTTTTATCATTAGAAGGTTTTCATTACATTGTATGTTTTTATTTTTCATTCATCCCATATTGCAGATTATAAAATGTATTCAAAAATGGTTTCAGAGATGGAAATTGGAATAAGTATCAGTCCAAACAAAATTCAATCACTGAAACATCAGTGCATAAGTAATTCAACCATTTGTTGGAAATTCTTACATTGCATGGTTTCCCTTAGTTTATTTACCCCAATATACATGTGTAAACTACACTGAACACTATATTCACACACAGAAATTGGAATGAAAACTAGTTACAATTCAACTGGTAGAACAGCATTGCCAACATAGTTCAGACTGTTGGGTGATTATCCTTACAATTGTTTGGTTTATGTTTGCTTCACTCATCTCCTTATGTATTGTGCATTTTGTGCTGAAAACTATGTTCACAGCTAGGAATATGCATATGAGGTTTAATCAGATCTGAGCTAGGAAACCCTGTGTTGTAAACTCAACACTTAACCTTTTCATGTTCTGGCATGATGGGCAAATCTCCTCCCTGTGCTGGCTGATAATTCAGGTTGCGTCATGCAAAATTTTACCCACTCATTAGCTGATTTGGGTTTTGTATTTCTTGGTTAACAAAGCTATGGAATTACGAAGGCTGCAACAGATATAAGACTAGTCAGTGAGCCAAGTAGGAAGAGCCTAAGCCACTACCCACACAGTCTCTGGGTGGGTAGTGTCCTTCAGCCTCAGTTTGGCACAGCACAATGTTCTGTGCTGTGTGAGGGAGGAGAATTCTATCTTTTCTTTTTGTTTTTTCTGGTAAAAAAATAAGTTGTATATATAAACATAAAATGATTCCACAATAATGCTGGAAACACTTACCACAAGAAATTGTTACATATTTACCTTTAATGTTCAGTTACTGATAGAAACACATATAATTTCATTCATTCATTCATTCAGGGAAGTAATTTAACTATTTTGCATGATATATAAACACAAAGTAATCCTATAAAAGTTGTGGGAGAAAGAATGAATTATGCAAATATTTCAGGCCATATGCCATATGAGGAGTTTTGGCTGTGTAGGTAAGCTATCATTGCAAGGTGATATGGGAAGCGTGAGGGTTGTTATGATGCAACCTGTGTCATTGGCTAGTGAAAGGGTGTAGTGTCATACCCGAAAGCAATGTCTCAGAATAACCTCCCTTTTATATAAAAGATTTAAGTATGCATTTATCTTGTAAAGTCTCGAAAAAGTATAGTGATGAATTGTCATTTTGCAGAATTCAGTACTGTTTCACAAATTTCCATTGACAGTGGCGTTTGAATCCTATCATCATGCTTTAGGTGATACATGCAGCTCCATGAAACATAATAAACTATAAGTACAGTGTCTATTACAATGGCAAAATTTATGCCAAATAGACTTGTGATCCATCACAATTTACACTTCATGCAATTTATTATACCAGTAAACCGTTGTAGGATATTTCTTATTTTCAACTTCATTTCAGTTTTTATACATTTAAATTAAATTTTTTTTTATCCCTTCAAAATAAAGGAGTCTTTTAAAATGTCAACCAACACTTGCACACAAATGATTATTTTAGATTCAGTGAAATCACCAGATTCATACAAATTTCAAATAATATCATACTGAAAACTCTATTTGCATTCACTGGTGTACTAAAATTTGATTGTGTATGCAATGATTTTGAAGGTTGTACTCTAACAAAATATGTTTCTTGATTTTAAAAGGAAAATGCTTTAAAATGAGTTGGTTAGTACACAGTGTCAAATTTCCTTTATAATTAACACACACACCTTTGAAATCATAGTACAGTTTTCACTCTCACTGCACTTAAGTTTAGTATGTAACTGACCTTTAAGCAAATTAAGGAATAATTGAAGAATCTGAAGTTTTCAGTGAAGTGCCTCATTTGAAATATTACAAAATGCTTTCAGAAGCTCTTGATATAAAGTATAGACTCTTTTAGAAGCATTGTCAAGTGTAATGTTACCAGTAATGATATAGATTATGTGCAGTAGTTTGCACCTTGAACAGATCCTCCTTTGAAAATCATTGTTTTATATAGTCATCACCTCTTTACTGCCAAAATATGACCACGTCTATGATCTATAGATCACAAAATGTAAACCTGAAGCACTGTTCAACAATAACAGTGTATATGATTTATAAATTGAAATGTATTATTTCTGTACTATATACATTTTTATGACTAAAAGCACTTCATGTTTGAAGCATAACTTTCTTAAAGTGTGTGCTAGAAAAGCAAAATATAACAGTACTCATCATTATGCAACCTGTTAAAAGTAAGAAATCATTCAGAGATGGAGATGGCAAAAAATGATTTGCATTTAGGACAGCACATGCATTTAGGATGAAATAATTGCTAGAGATTTTGAAAATGTACCGCTGTCTCATCAAACTCTTGCAGGGATAAGTGAAATCTATCTATCTATCTATTTATGTATCTCTGATGTGGATTCCTTTTAGAGGTCTTTTATGGAGGAGGAGGGTCAGTGTTGCAGAACAGTCTCTAGGGTGCCCTATCCAAACACAGTTTCCCCTTCACCGTACTTGATATGTTTTTTTTTACAGACTGTTATATTCTTTTCCTCACACAATGTCATATCCCTAATTGTTAGTTCTTTCTTCCGTCTCCTGCATAGTTTCTCTCTGTGTCTTAACCATTCCTCCACCCTCAAAATTCTGAAAAGTATGAGAGTTGCACATTAGGCACCTTAAGATAGAACATATAATGATTCCATTAAAGAGAAGTATTGAATATTCTTTATACACATTGAATGATAGGTAATTCAAGATGTAAATTTGATTTCAGAGTAAGTTTTTCAGTGAATCAGCGTCAGTCCCTACAGTTTCTGAGAAAGAGTGTGCAGAACATGGTTACACAGATGATCAGAAGGTTCTCTATTTTACTTGAATCTTGCTGTGTTAGTATTCGTGTGATGGAAGTTTTTAAGGTTAAGTAACTATTATGTAGATTAATGAGAAGAAATACTTTGCCTATTTATTTTGCATATATTGAGAGGTTTCATTGAAGGTGCTTGAACATAAGCAATGGAAGCCATTTGGAATGATTATGGGCCAGTCTATATCTGTGGACTTAAACGAGTTTTATTCTTACTGGGTGATCAAGAATATCAGACTTGCTCTTGATAGGCAGTTCACTGTTTTATCAGATACATTATTAAGCAATATTTTTAGTGGATTCTGATCATCCCTTGGGCTAGCTTTTAGCTTCCTCCTTACCTTCAGCCTTTCAGATTATTATACATCCAGTTATAAAGCTTCCTAACTCATTGCTCCAGCAAACTCCTTGGAAAATCAGTTGATAACATTTCTAAAGAGAGCTTGTATGTGAAGAGGAGATATGCCATTAATTTTTCTATCTCAGCTGTATATTTGAATTCTTTGTTTTGATATGAATCTACTTTTTGAGCTATCAGACAATTTTTCCAAGGTAGCTTGGTGCTTAACAATTGTTTTACTTGTAAATGGGGTGACTGAGACTTTTATTTGGTTTTAGGAGTATTACGGTGTCAAATCTACCTATTTATAGGGAAAGAATGAATTAAAAGATGGCTTAAATCTTAGTAAGTCATAGTATTAACTCAGGGGCTACAGTGTTAATGTTGTAACCATGTATAGGATGAAATGCTTTTTTCAAACTGCAGTGTTACCTCACAAACCTGGACACTTTAAAAGCAGATCCACCCATAACCTGGATATTTTGAAGACCTTCTGGGTGTCTAGGTTATGGGAGTTAGGCATTCAGGGGTATGGAATTTTTATCTTGGTGGGTGCATTGCTACTACACAGCTTGTTCTTTCATAAAACTGAATGTAACTGGCTGACTCTTGTAAGCAGGAATCTGATTGACCAGAGATGCTTTTATCGGCCTAGTCAGACTTTGTTTCATTGTGTGCAGATCTCTAGAATCTTTACCAGGAAATTATTGAAATTTAGTGAGCTTTTATTGTGATTTTTTATAATGCAATGTAGGGGTGCAGAGTATTAATACAATTGTTGATTTGTGAGGAAGATTAGCCTCATCCCCTGAAACGGGAATGACCCCACCATAAAAATATGCAAGAAATCAGAAGTCTCAGGTATTCCAAGTTTTGTACTTGATGCTTATTCAACAGTGTACCATTAATATCTATAGTTTGGTTGCTAAGTGTATTTACAGGTCAAAATAGAATACGGGTATAATACGTGTTTTAGATCCAATCATTGTATTAAGGTCAAAATGAATTACTCTGCTGTCCTGTAATGTAAGATTTGTGTCCAGGTGACTATGAGCAGAAGATTATGAAAGTTGTGCACTGTATTCATGCCATCGTAATGGAAATTCCAGAACTTTTCCATAAATTCATTAGGAGTAAATTATTGGTTAAAAATATTTCATTCCTTACAGCGCAGTACTTGCATAGATTTAATGATTATATTTATGCACTGGTTTAGATTTTGTTGTTACATTACTGTCATTGCTTTATCCATACTATTTTTGTATATTTTGTTCTATTATTACAAGCTTTTAAGTTATTATCACATAACTAAAATGCAAGAGTGAATGACTCATGCTATACATTGATCATATTAATATGATTAGGTTACGTAATACTTTTTATGGTATGTGGTGATATATATTAATTACTTTGATAATTGTTTAAAATCAATCAAATGCACAGAAATATAACACAAATTAAGAGTTTAGGATTAGCTATCATAATTGAGCATAGATTTCACTTTTATATTTCATGAAGGGTGATTAGAAGTTAATACTGACTTTTTCAAATATTTTCTCGTTGTGGGGCCATTGTATGTAATGCATAGGTCAAATTAGAATCTTGCTTTGATAAGATGGTTATCAGTAGGTTAAACTGAAATACTAGATGGTAGAGTTATGTTTTTACTGAAATTTGTTCAGAAACCACATAAAAAAACTTACAAAAAGTATGAGTAAGATATGGAGCATGGTTTTACCCCCAAGACCTGGAATGCTTCCCAAAGTTGACACCGATATGCACCAATTAGTCCAGGGTTGGGAAGTAATACTGTATTTCTTTCTTATAGAATTCTAAGGCTGATTTTTAGAGGTTCTTTAGAGCTTTCTTTTAGTTCTGGACCTTTGGTGTTATTGTTAAATCAGTGGTTTGTTAAATGAAATAGAGAAAATTATTCTAAAGAAACCTCAAACCATGGTTTTGTGATTTCAGAGATGATTGTGCATTAGTACGCCATCTTTATTATCTCGGCAGTCACATCCATTATTGTAGGTTCTCATTGGTACTTTATTCCTTAACATTTTGTAAGTTATTTTCAACTATCGCTCCCAAGTGTGGGAAATATTGCAAATTCAAATAGCTTGGATAGTTTTGTTTCCTTTGAAGGTTTCCTCAAGAAATCAGGCAAGAGACTTGAAGAAGATTCCACATGACGGTAGAAAATTTTTAGTTCATTAGAAGAGCTTTGAGCATTGTGATAGGCAGGCTTGCAAATTCCCATAAGAAATTTATAAAAGTTCCTAAGATAAATTTCTCTTAAAAGAGCAAAATACTTTCAGGTGGTTAATCTTAGGAACAAGATGCACTGTAGAAATATGTCCCATTGTTTATATCAGTATTTTGGGTCATAAACGTATTCTTTGGTTATCATCGGGCTTATTTGCAAAAGATGAGTAAAAGAAAAAAAATGGTTCAGGTACTCCTCCTCTCATTCAGGAGGTGGTTACTTTTACATAACAAGGTGATCTGCAAAAGTATGCCCTAAAATTTATTTCTGGTTTATTTGCAAAGCAATATTAGAAAAATTGACCCCTCCATCTTGGAATATGTATGCAAGGGCACTTGTTTAGTGTAAAACCATTTACATTCTGATTTTTTTTCCATAATTTGTTTGGTGCCCAAAGAGGGATGATACTTTCAGAAAATCAAATATCTTTTGGTTCAGAACACATACTTAATTCATTTTTATTTCAAAATTGAGAGCATTTGTACTGAAATACATATTGTTCCAGATTCTCACCTGATCATTAAGAAAATTGTTTTCATGATCCAATTATCATAATTGTTTCATATTCTATGCTTATCCATTTGAAGAGAAGATTTTTTGTTTTCTTTACTTCTTACCCTTTGGGCATTAAAAGAATTATGAAACCAGTTAATTCTTATTATTACAAAACAGGCATAATGATTATTTTTTTGTCTTAACAACTTCTTGATAATAAACAACTAAGAAGATGCTCTTCATAGAGCTCTAAAATTGGTAATCAGGCTTTACAAACTTGAACCTTACAGTCATTTTAGATGATAGCTTGCTAGTTATTTGATCCTTACCCTGAAAAAGCAAAGGAGTGTCGAAAAGAGGGGATAGAGAAACTCTAGATTTGAAAATGCAGTTAGAAATCGTTTTAAGTTAAAAAAACATTTGCTGAGCTGCTTCATTTACGAAAGCTGGAGCAGTCATATATTATTCTTTGGATAAATTCAAAGACTCCTTGCAAGAAGAGGCATTCAATAGAAGTCTTCCATGTTCTCTGTATTCAGTTACCCTTCATTTTCTGTTCGTGTACTGAAATGTTTTAGTTTTACTGTATGTGATGTAAATGCTCTTTTGCCAGTCTTACATGTTTAATGGAAATTTGTGTTAATGTTAGTAGTGTTTTATAAAGTAATTTAGATATTTTGATAAGGATCATTCAAAATGAGATTCTTTAACTTGCATTGTCATAGTTTATAGATCGTGAAAGACCTCTCCAATCCAAGCCCTTGTCTTTATCACTCAAATTACTATAATATTTTCCAGGTAGTGGAACAGCTAATCAAAGCTGCCCATAGGAGTAGTTGAGGATGTGATTTCTTTATATCACTTACGATTCTTTCTTTGGCCCAAGTCACTTTGCAGCACCACCATTGATAGTATGCATCATGTAACCAAACTGCACAACCTTTACTTGGTTATTTTTCCCATTTCTCTACCTCATACTTTTCTTCTTTCATTTATAATTATGATTCTTTATCTCTCCATACCCTGTGTGTATACTTGATGAGGCATCCTTCATTTTTCATGAATTATTTTCTTAGTCCTAGCAAGTAACCCTTACCCATATAATTGCCAAACCAACATGCAGAATTCTCTAGAAAAGAATTCAGCACTTCATAGAGTCTTCATTTGAAGGTATGAAAATGGACAGCTTTCAAAATGTTTGGCAGACATAAGAGTCTTCCTCAAACATGCAGATTTCTGCGTTTTGGGCTGCCAGAAAGGTCATCACTATCAATATTATATTCACATTTTTAGCCATATCTCTTTATGTATTCATAATCAGAGGAGTTTTTCAACACAATTAGATTCCATATCCTTGAGATGAAGAGAATTCTCATAATTTTAGAAGTGCACACCTATATTATATTAATGAGAACTTGATGATGAAAATGTAATTTACTAAGATTACTGAAGAGCTTCCATGTGTTTTAAAATATTCTAGATTGGTTGCAGGATATTGGAAAATATGACTAAGATTGCTTTTCATAATATGCAAAGCCTCAAAAGAGGTATTTGCCACTCAACCCCAATAGGGGCCTGGGCAGTCCACATATGCCTTCCTACAGAAATCACTACATCTGCCAATGGTGCTAGATTAGCAGTTTCCTCTTTTATTCTTAATAATATCTGTCCTCATGCCTGGTTTGGAGATAATTCTACATGTGCTATCTTCTTATGACAATGAGAGAAGACACAGTATGGAAATCCTGATGTTATACATTACATTATGTACACCTAAACTCATGGAATTTCCTTCTTGTATCTCTTGTAGAGGTATCATATGTTAGTTTGCAATTTGTGAGTTAGTAAAGTTTTGACTTAATCCTTTTTTTATCTCTATATAAAAAAACTTCATGAGTTAGCAACCACTTGTTCGAATTTCCTGTGTACTAATAGCTAGTGTCACCCATTGGTGACACTATCTTAGTGTCAGTGTGTGTTTGCACTAGCTAGTGTAATTGTGCACTGTTGCTCTTGTTTAACAACATGTTCACTAGATTATTCATGCAATGTATCTTCTCCTTGTGGTGAGAAATAAGCCAGTGAAGTATCTGATGCATCTAAGAAAAGCAGAAAAACTTGCTTACCACACCCCAGAGAAGAAAATAGCAGTGCTTGATTACATCATGTAGGTGCAGAAGAGAATCATTTATTACATCCAACTGGCCATACAAGTGGCACACAGCAGTGATTTAAATCTTGAGACAAAAACCGAGTTCTTCCTTGACCTTAACTGGGTCTTGCAAGGCCACATTTATATGTTCATGAAACTCAGGATAGAAGAACAACAGAAGAGCATTGCCATCTACTTCTTTCCTAGGAATTCAGCATTCTTCATGGATCCAGAGTCTTCACCCAAACAAATCATTGTTCATCCAGAGCATTCAACCAGTTTTGGTTGAGCCTAGGCAGAATTCTCTTCGTTGTTCGAGGAAAAAATTTAAAATCTGCCTTATCCAGCCACCATAGCATCATATACAAACTCCTAGAAAATAGTAAGTGCTATGAGAATATTAGCTATGACATACTGTCACTGCCAGGCAGCCAGATGACATCATGTTTTAGTTGGAAAGCACAGTTTTCTGTATTCCAAACACAGTAATGTTACATTTTCATAATAGATTAGAAATAAGTGTATTAAGAAAAGTGCATTTATTAGATGAAACTTTGAAAAATGGGTTTGTGGCAAAAATTAGGGTCTTTTTTTGTCCAACACCACACATAAGCTAACTCATTTTTTGCATAACTTTGTAGCTTGGCAGTTTTGAAACTTTTTAATATGTTTAGGAACTGATCCTCATTAACTCAAGAGGGATACATGTAATTCTAATATGTCTGTTTATATGTATTACTACTACTTGCCATAAAGAACTAAAAAATCTGGTCATGGAGACCTTCAAGCCAGTACTAAGTATCAATTGTAAAAGGATTATAAGAACTTTTGCAGCTCATCTTATGTGATCATGTTTTTTATACTGTTTTAGGTGGTATGTTTGTATATAAAAGCAGTATGGCTCTTCCCAACTCTTGTATGAAATTACCCAGTTCTAAGCATACTCTGTTGAGTAATTTTATGCCACTTTTGCTGTGTACTCAGAAGCTCATCTAACCTATCCTAGGTGTTGGGATGGCTGACTGTTGCAGCTGTGTATTTTTGTCCCTGCTGAATGCTGTCTATATATTATCAACTACTGTGTTAATATTTTTTGTCAGTTTGATTCCTTTTTTAGTTTTGCTATTAGAAATATTGATTAGAATTATTATTTGGTGAAGTTATTACAGATTAAAAAATGTGCAGCATCATAAATTTTACTTCAAGAATTGGAGTCACTCTGATGTACAAGAGGAAGTTATGATTTTAAGGCAAGTATTTGTATGTAGATAATTATAGCAAGCATGAAAAATAGATAGATGGAACAAAATTCATAGATTAGAATCAGAGATCCCTGATTTCACCAAAGTTACACAGCATGAAAGGAGAGAATAAGAAACATTGTTGTTTATCCTTTACTGCATGATTTATTAGGATATATTAGCACAAACTTACCCAGCTTTGATTATAAGTATTTACACCTATGATTTTTTTTGAAGAAAATTGCTCTCTTTAGTGATATATATCTGCAGCTGGTAATGTTTTCTGTACTTGTGAGAAAAATTTGTTTTTCTTTTTAGTTTCTTTTCATTTTTGCTTGGTGGTATCCCTTGCAAATCCTCTTTTCCATAGACATATTAATCATTGTATATTAAAAAGCTGATTGTTATTGACCCTAATTTATGTATTCTATCCATGAATGTGTCTTTCGACTGACATCAACTTTATGATGTATTGTTATAGCTTTTTCTGTTTGTTTACTCTTTACCATACAAAACTGTGCCATGCCACAAAATCATTTTTGCACATTTTTATTTATTTGTACATAAATAGTGGTAAAGGATTCTATTGTCTTGAGACCATCAGATCTTGTACTAGTATATAAATTATGGCAATGGATTTTATTTACGTAGAATGAAATTCTTGGCAGGTGAAGTAGCTTTAAATTGATAGGTGTATCTCTCTAATTTATGAACTTTAAAATAACCTCTCATTAGGGAAAACTCACTAGTCATTTTTCATTGTTAATTGAGGTTACTGACAATTGTAGGCCATCAAATAACATGTTATTCTTGCTGCCAAAGATGTTATTTAACTGAATTAGTTACATTAAAGGCAGGGGTATAACAGGAAGGAGGCCCAGGAGTAACCTCATTTATTTTTACCAGATATTTATGTAAATTATGTGCAAATGTTACCATAATAGTTTTGTATAATGTTGGCTTGAATAGCTTTTTACTATTCACATGTGACTTAAACAGAACTATTTTGGGGGCACATTTAGGTATGAGGGCTTGTGATCTTTCCCTATGATCACCTCCCTCATGTCTGCACTCCTGACCATATTGAAGTATTGGCCATGGTTCAGAAAAGATATATGTAATTATGTCTTTGTTATTTTACCTCTTTTTCCATCTACATGGGATGGATCAGATAATTATAGCTTCACAAGAAAAATTGATCGTAGTAATGCTGTTAAATGATTAGAATATACTGATCTCTACTGAAAATGTCTGAATCTTAAAACACTTTAAGTATTTCATCTGTAGAGATATTAGGAAACTGATTGTTCTTCTCTTTTAAATCTGTGAAATTTTTCTTTCTCCTGTGAGAAGGAAAGAATATTAAGAATATTTTTCAACATTACACTTTGCTCTCTATTTATCAAATGTTACTACATAAGAATGCTTTTTTATTGTGCTTAACTCATGCTGTTACAGAAAATGAAAGCTAACACACTTTTATTGAACTGAAATTAATTGTTAGATAGATAGAATTGTTAAACTGATAAGATGATATTCTGTGTGGATAATGTTTGGTAAAATGGAATTACTTTCATGAAGTCTATTTCAACTACAGCTATGCATAATTTTTATGATTATGTACTTCGTTACATATAGTACCTCTTTTCATATTCTAGGAGCGTTACTACCTGTGAAATATTGTGATGAAATTGTGGGTATATTATTAATGGGGTTGATGTGTACTTATTCTGAAGATTGGTTACCATGGTTGTAATTGAGTATGATATCCACTTCTCACAGGAAACAGGGTCATATGTGGCTGTTGAGGGATATTTTTAGAGCTTTCTTTAAGTGGAACAGACAATGTATGATAAGAAAAAGGGTATGGTCGTAATTGTTAAATGAAGGTATGGGACATGAATTTTTAGAGTAGATATGTAAAAAAATAAACTTTGATGTTTGAGTGATTGTTGGAAAGTATCCACTCTAGGTTTTAGCATTTTTATATGTATCTTAGTGCTTAGACTTTGTATACATTTCAAGAGAAGTAATGATGTAATGTATAGAGACTTTATCATGGCAGGAATTAGGTGGATGTGGTTGAGTTTTATATAATATACCATGAAATATGATTCACTGGAGTGTTCTTCGTTATTTTGAAATGAGTAGTGGAATGTGTTGCTGTTAGTTTTCCTTATAAGTTATGTCGAATTTAATTCTATTTTTATCAGAGGTGAAACTAAAAAGTTAATTTTGTTTAATGAATAGACAAAGTTTGAAATATTTATTGAAAGTACTGGTACTTGAATATCTAGTATATTGATGTTGTTTTCTATTTAAGGATATATCATTACACTAGGTATAATGTACAGTATATACCCTTTATTGTAATCATGGAAGAATTTTTTTTAAAAGAAGCCACACTGAAGCCCTACATATCCATTTCAGTTGGGACTTGACCCATTCATTTGAGTGACTTTTCTGCTTGTGCTAATATTTAGATTTTTACTATGTATTATAGAGGAAAAAATGTATCCTTGTTAATGCAAATTGATTATTAAACACATTCACATGCTTATTTTGTTGAGCATAATACTACAACAAAGATTGAGGAAACATGATTTAAGATTTGAAATACAGTATAAAGTACTGTACTTGCCACAGATATATGAGGAGATAGGAGCCAGCCAAGTGCAGGTATGCTGTTGGGTGGAAGGGATAGTTAAGAGAGGGAGGTACTGGGCTGGAGAGTGCTGAGAGGGAGGGGAGAGGGGCTATGGAGTTGCCTGTCAATAAACAGTGGACAAGTACAAGGTTTTGGATAATAATGATGAGTAAAAAAAAATTCTAATTATGGCTATCAGTAGAACTGTAATATGCTCAGGAAATATGAGGAGACTGTCTGTTATACTTCAGTAAAGATGCTCATAAACACAGACAGATGGATGGTTGAACAGACAAGCAGATGAATGGACAGCAGGCAGGGGGGGGTGGGCTGGTGGACCAAAATTTATAAAAGCATTTTGTGAGAATCAAAGTAAAAATATAAAGTGGCAGACCACGGAAGAAATGTTTGGATGTCAGCATCATATCAGCTGGTATGCATGGTAGGTTTCAGCATCAAGGGTTACCGACCTTGAGGTTGATTGTGTGCCTTTTTTCTTTCTTTCTTAAAATTGGCTTTTTTTTTTTGTGTGTGTGTGTGTGTGTGTGTTGAAGGCTCCAGTCACGGACAAAAGTCCACATCAAGGCCGGGCCCTAATTGAAA
>JAUTYZ010684387.1:0-14103 GCA_032273725.1 Panulirus interruptus | reverse complement strand
GAAAGTGCGCCAACACTTCTGTGAGGGTTGGCGAGTGGTGTGAGTATGGGTCCTTAGTGGAGTGTGCCACATTCCTGCCTGTGGGTCAGTTTTGCAGTTACCACTATTGTGTGCTGATCTGTGGTACTTGTGCGATTTGGTATACATGTTAATGTGATTTTCCTACAATACGCTGCATTTGTTTTTGTGAATATGGCATTTAAACATCTAGCAATGTCTTCTCTACCCCAGAATCAGCATTTAAATGGAAGAGAACCTCTCTGACTTTAGAAAAGAAGCTTGAAATCTTACAACGCACTGATGCTGGTGAGGGAATGTCAGCGCAGTAGATAGTGTGCCAAAACTTCAGTGAGGGCTGGCATGTGGAGTAAACATGGGTCCTAGGTGGAGCACACCACTTTCCTGCCAATGGGTCAGTCTTGCAGTTGCCACTGTTGTGTGCAAATCGGTGCTACTTCTGTGGTTTGGATATACCTATTAATGTGATTTTCCTCCAGCCATTTGTGTTTGTGTTTGTTAATATGGCATTCAGTCATCCAGCAACATCTTCTACCTCAGAAACAGCATTTAAATGGAAGAGAACCTCTCTGACCTTACAAATGAAGCTAGAAATCTTACGACGCTTTGAATCTGGTGAGGTAGTGTCAGTGCTTGGGTGTGCTTACAACCTGGGTGAATCTACAATATGCAGCATAAAGAATAATGCAGAGAAACTTTGAAGTGATTTGGTCCACTTTACCCCTCTGTTTGCAAGGTAACCACAAGAGTTAGAAATCCACTTATGGAGAAAATGATCTTATTATACATAGAGTATGAGACAAAGAAGAAAAGCAGCCTTAATAACCTTCAGCTTAGGTCTAAAGCTCTGAAGATTTATGAGCATTTATGTAGAGATGACAATGTAGCTGAGCCAAAGCCATTCCAAGCAAGTATAGGATGGCTAGATAAGTTTATTGGATGTCAGAAGCTACTTGATGTGAAGGTAACAGGAAAATCTGCCAGTGTTATATGCTATTTCTCTTTGTGTGAAGTTTTTGCAGAACATAACCCCCATATAAAGCAAGGGATGGGCAGTTTCTGAATTATTTAATATATTAAAGATAAAACTTGAATAACCAGTATTTTTGTTATTAAAATGGCTGATTTGCCCAAGCATTTCAGATAACAAAAGTTTTACTGTACTTGTAATTTACTCTTTGTATTTGAACATCGTGTTGTGTTTGGGAGGGCATATACCAAATGACCTTTTCACAGCACTAAGCTCTCATCTGTTCATGGATCTTGAAAAGGCATGAACTTCGTTTGGAATTTTGTGCATATATATGTTCATTAACTGACTGGATTTTCTGTAATGTATCACCTCATCATGCAAGTTGTTTATAGTCAACGAAATTAATAACTTGTAGAAGTTGAAGAAAGTGTTCATGCGGAATATAGCTTTCCAAAAATCCTCATCTCTTACATATCATCTGCTGTCCAACAGTCATTTGTTCTGTTTCTTTTTACAAGAGATATAAGAATAATTACACAGAGGAAAAGATACGTCTCATCCTTGGTTGTGTTACTCCCATTAGCTAGGATACAGCATGGTGAAAATGGAGGAAATGTTTCCCTGAGATACTGATAATATCTGTTTGTTTCTTCCGCGATATTTTCCATTATGTCCCTTTCAAAAAACTCTAGAAAAAATAAATTTCCTTTGAACAAGATTTTTCTGTTTCAGAATCTGAGGAATCAGACAAAGACTTATGACATAAATTCTGTAGCCTACCAGCCCCATAAACAGCTGCCTGCTCCATCCCCACGACACACACAACATGTTTTTCTTCGTGGTGGTGTGTATGGATCATGTCCACACTCACTGTCACCCTTAGAGTCACTGTACCTCTCATCTTCACGAAATCGACATTTATCTTGTCTTATTGATACACTTAGTTGATCTGAGTCATATTCAGCAAGAATATCAGCATGATTAATGAAGTCAGGATGGCATGTTGGCAGCCTGCTTTTGTTTTACTGCCCTCTCTGCCATGATGAAGCACACTGGCTCCTGCAGTTTGAAAAGTGCCCATATATTATGGCAACATTATGAATGATGCCATTTAGGTCTTCTAACACCAATATTTGCCTTCCAAGTTCCCTCCTGGAAGATTTGAATGCAAAAACAATGTATGTATCAGCTGCACTGAACAAGTATTTTTTTAGAGAGACCAGATATGTACCAGCCACAGTGAGTGGGTTAAAAAGATTAGATAATCGAGAGAAAGGACCCGAAAGAACCTCAATGGTGCACCTCCCTTCAAAGGAAGAAGTTCTTAAAGGGGTTGAAATATGACAAAGGGCCCTTAAGAACTTCATCAGTTACCCCCTTCAAGGGGAAATTCTTAAAAGGTTAAATAAAGAAACCAGGTTCATAAGAACCTCGTAAGGTCCCCCTTTCAAAGGGCAGTAAGTTGTAAAAGGAGAGAGAGAGCAAGAGTCTAAAAGAACCTAATTGGACCCCTGCCACCCTTTCATTAAGAGGATAAGTTCTCAAGAAAGTTAGGAAAATAGAAATGGACCTTATGAGCTTTCTTGCCACTTTTTTTTTTTTGAAGGGGAGGGGAACCCAGCAAGGTTGTCTACCCCAGGGCCCATGTTGGCTTTGATACCCCTGGTCTTCAATGTTGAAGCTGCACTGTGGGCATGAAGGGTCTTGTATATTTTGAATTGGTATTTGTAGTGCTGGAAATATAATTGATGCTCAGAGTATACTGTATATACTCTTGTATAGCCTGGTCTTGTGTATAAGTCGACCCCAACTTTCAGGCGAAAAATCCTGATTTTTCATATTTCTCATGTATAAGTCGACCCAGTTTATTGAAGGATGACCCTAAGCATTCTTTTTGCCTTGTGGATAGTGTCATTGCACTGGTTGCAGGTGTTGATAGGTACTGAATGAGAATTGGAGGAAGGACAGCTTTTCCAGGCCCAATGTGCCTGGTCCCTTGCCTGAGTGGCATCAGGGCATGAGCGGTTAGGCCATGGATTGGAGGAGGTGGTGGTCTTGGAGAAGGAGGGGATGTGTGCTTCTGTTCCTGCAACGGTAACCTCTGTTGTTCATTTGGCGGACACCCTGGGAGTGTCAGAAGGGAGTTCTCACAAGTTGTTCCAGTCACCTTTGTTGAGGTGCCAATATTAACTTTGTGTTCTCCCTTTGATTAACCTCTTTATATTTCAAGGAAGGTCTGGCCTTGATGTGGACTTTCATGACTAGAGCCTTAAAAGAAAAAAAAAAGATATATTCTGTACTCCACTTCAAGACCTGCCATAAAATGGTATCACTGTGGATATATTGTTTATCTTACCCCTATTCCTTTACTTTTTCTCATAAATACATTTAATGCATTCCATTTGTATAATAGGTAAGTCCATACTCAAATGTAGGAATTAAATCAGAGATGTTTGAGCAGTAATATTTGTGCATTATGTATTTCAAACCATACATTAGCTTGAATTAATCTTACTAAGATAAAATTTATTGCAAGTGGAGAATCCACTGCAGAAATATTTACCTTACATCAGAACAAAATTACTAGCCTATGGTACGCAATCGTAGGCAAAAGTAGCTTTAAAATGCACACAGTGGACTCACGTTATTTGACAGTTTGATACTTTACAAATTTTATTTATCAGTACATACCCCCCCCATTTTTCCTATGTAGTGGTCAAACCCCTTTATTTCATAATGTAAGCCCAGCAAAGTTAAATACTTTAAACATGTTGCAGCAATCATCAGCGAAGGACAAACAAAAGTTTCCCCTTGATTGGCAGCACAAGCCTTTCATGAAGGCCAGCCACCCTTGCTAGTGATTTCCTGCTCTACTGCGTACTGTATGGATGTGTGCCCTTCGTAATTTTCAACCATGTGCAATGTTTATTAGTTCCCAGCAGTACCTCAAGGTGCTTGAGCGTCCCTTAAGTGCTAGTTCTGCTTCGCCAAGTACCATATACCAGGAATATTTCAAAAATATTTTCAGCAGATGAAAGAGTGAGTCGGTCAATTAGTGAACTAGAGGTACGAGCTGTGTTGTTTGCTAGCACCAGTCATTCTGAGTGCAACGACATTAAGCTGGCTAGAAGTCATATCTGACTTGGAGTAGACCAGGAAGTTCTTGACACTGAGTTGTTAAAATTTGCCGAGGATTTTTTTTAATTACTGAAGTACGGTAGTGTGAGGGAGCTAGAACCACCCCAGATGTTAGAGCACTATTCCATACAAGGACAGATCAATGCTTTGTATAAATGGAGCATCTGTTCGGAAGAAAAAAGAAATTTCGACATATATACAGGACTCTCAGTTTCTTAGAAGCAGACTTAGCTATTTACGTCTTGTGGGGTTTCCAAAAAAGAGTGGATATTATAGTAATACCAATTATGTTCATTGTCAAGAGGTGGAATTACAGAACCATCAAAGGAGTGAGGAAAGTTGTGAGGAATTTTCAATACAGAGTTGGGTAGAAATTGGGTCTTGGATGCATTAAACTTAACCAGATTTTGTCTGCTCCACTGAGATATCCTGTCCAAGACCGAGTTTATTGAGGAAGTTATGTTAAGATGAGATGCAGATCGAATGAGAGAATGCAGTGTTGAGTCATCAACATATGAGTGCTTTTGGTTATTTGTGGAGAAAAGGAAATCATTGATAAAAAAAAAGTGTAGGAGACAGGACAGAACCTTGAGGGACAGTGCTGTTGATGGAGAAAGGGGGAGAAGCTGATCCATCAACAACCAGGGAGTTAGGTTGGTCAGGGAGGGAGCTAGATATGAGGGAGGGAAGCCAAAAGAGGTGAGCTTAGAGATGAGAGCCCGATGCTATACGCTGTCAAAAGCTTTGGATATGTCAAGGGCAACTACATTGGATTCCCCAAAATTTTTCAGGGATGATGACCAGACATTAGTCAGATAGGAAAGAATATCACGGTTGGATCTTGCCTTACTGAAGCCATACTGGTGGTCAGAGAGAAGACTGTGAGATTCAAGATGTCTGAGGATATGGGAGTTGAGGAGGGATTCAAAGACTTTGGAAGTGGTAAGTGTCAAAGCAACAGGACGATAGTTAGAGGGGTTAGAATGTTCACCCTTCTTAGGAGTGGGATGTTCCAACGCATGTTTCCAAGAAGAAGGAAAAGTTTTGGTTTTTAATCGGAAATGGAACAGATGAGCAAACACAGGTGCAAGTTCAGAGGCACACTCTCTCAGTAAACAGGGATGGATGCCATCAGGACCATAAGCCTTGCTTGTGTCTAAAGAGAGAAGTGCTTTTCAGACAGTTCAAAAAGAGATTATGGGATGGGACATAGGGTTAGTAAGAGAAGCATCAGGGGATGGAGGAATGTTAGAGTCATCCAAGCTAGAGTATCAGGAGAAATGGGAAGCAAAGTGAGTTGCTTTGTATACAGGAGAGACAGCTATAGTACCATCAGAAAGAGTGAAGGAAAAACAGAGTAACAGAATTTGTTAGCGATGCCTTAGCTAAAGACCAGAAAGACCTATCAGTGGATGATGGGGAGAGGTTATCACACATCCTTTGAATGAAGGAACACTTTGCCTCATGGATAACATAATTGCATTGATTATGGGCAGTGATGAATGCTGAATGGGAGTCGGAGGAAGGAGAGTTTTTCCAAATCCAATATGCCAGATCCCTTGCCTGAATGGCCTCAGAACAGTAACGGTTGAACCATGGTTTGGAAGAAGAGGTTGTTTTGGAGAAAGAGGGGATAAATGCTATGCATTTGGCAGAGACAGAAGCATCGTCACATAAGAGATATTAATTTACCCAAGGAAAGTCAGAAAAGAATTTTCGTTAGTTCTTCCAGTCAGCTTTGTTGAGGTGCCAGTATTTACGTTTAGAAGGGGTTGATAGAGGGGGAGGTGTTCTTAAAATATATAAATTTATGAGAGTGTGATCAAATGAACCAATTGGAGTGAGATTGTGTAGTGACACAGTGAAGGATTAGCGTTGAAAAACAGATCCAAAATGTTAGGAGAGTGGTCACAGCGGTCAGGAATATGGATGGGATAAGATTTAATTTGCTCTAGATCATTTAGAATGGAGAACATGAAGGCTTCAATCCTCCCACCATCCGTATGGGAGGAATTCAACCATTCCCTATGGTAGATATTGAAATCCCCCTAAGTAGAGGATCTTGGCTTGTGAGTTGAGAGGATACCACGGTCTCGTGGCAGGAGTTTAGATAGTCAAAGAAAGATATAGGATTTGTGGAATTAAGAGAGCAGTAGGCGAAGCAAAGGAAAAGTGTAGTAGTTGGAAAACAGACTTTGAGCCAGATAACATCAAAGATTGGGAACTCGCATTCCTCGAGGCATGCAACAGGTGTGCTGATGTTGGAATAAGCACAAAATCACTTTTGAACCAGAATCGTGAGTGGAGATTATAGTTGGATATGAAAAAGGGGTTAGTGAGAACATTACTAGACAAATGGGTCTCAGAGAAAAGTAAGATATTAGGAGAGGTACTTGATAGATGGTGTTCAACAGAAGAGAGGTTACTAGAGAGATCACGAATATTGGTATAGTGAATAGAAAAAGAGGCTCCTTTATCAGAGAGGGAAAGGTCATGGAAGGGGCTGGTACTACTACTGTCTGAGCCCTCCCTCTCCTTGGTACTAGAATCAGGCAGAAACCCAGAGATTCTTAGCACCCCATGATGCTGGGTACTAGGGGCCATAGATTTGTTGGACTCTATCATGATTATGTTTAAAAATGATTGTGCAGACAGGAGATGGCAAGAGAACTTATGTGCAGAAAATAAGTGAGTTTTGATTACATGTATGGTGCTTGTAAGGAGAAGGTGGCAGGACTATTCCAGTAGTCCAGTTCTGATGAGACAGAAAGTAAGGCCAGCAAGCTTAGCATCAAGGGTGTAAGATGGTTCCGGGCACCACTTTAATGGTCCTGAGTCAGGATGGTAGTACCACCCTGATGGCTGCAATCAACAGCCTACTGCCTAATGGATTTCTCCAAGGTAGGGGATATGATATGCCTTGAGTTAGCTAGGGTATTGGGAGGGGCCAATACACTAACCCCTGAGCCCTCCTTCTTACTAGTGGCAGAGTCACACAAGAAATTGTAGTCACAGAAGTATACCTTAAATTTGCAGGAGTCTTCTGAGTGACTATTACTCTACTACTTGACCCCCCCACCCTCTAATTGGCAGTGCAGTCACCATATATGTTACTGTAGCCCAAGTGGATTGATGTCCTTCTCAGTAGGACAATATACTGGTCCAAGTGGATGTCTTTCTGAGTGGGACAATGCTTTGGTCCAAGTGGATGTCCTTTTCAGTGGGATAATACACTGGTCCAAGTGGATGTCCTCAGTAGGACAAAGATTTCATGACTAAAAGCTGCCTAACCTTTTAAGCATGACAATACAACTAAGACATTGTACCCAAGGATCATACCGTCGTGCTATCTGTTCTCACTGTTATGCTGAAAAGTTGAACTGCCGTGCTCTAGTACAGAGATTAAGAAACACAATTTAAGACATGAACTGACCCACTCTATTGCTCTATGTAACCTGCAATCTGAAGTATTGATGCCATGCATAATGGGAACATCCTTCACATCAGTATTACACACAAGGGTATAACAGTGTGATGTGAAACTACAAAGAGAACCAGGGCACTTGTAGTGAAAATGTGAACATGTTACAATGGGTAAAGAGGGGCATATGCATCTGCATCAGATGCATAGATTCAATGCTAGCATGGCAGATGTAAGATGTTTTGGGCGTGGAAGTATGTGAAGTGAGAGAGTCATGGAAAATGGTTTGGTAAAAGAGAAGAGTTGGTGTAAATATTGTGTAGGATGAAGCACAGGAAAGCAGCTGGAGTGGATGGGATTGTAGTTGGATTTCTTAAGAAAGGAGTGGAAGTGTTGATGATTGGCTAATTAGGGTAATCAGTGTATGAATGGTTCATAGCGAGGTGCCTTAGGATTGGCAAATAACCTGTATAGCGTCATTGTATTTAGCGATGGGAGACAAAAGTGATTGGTCAAATCACAGAGGTATAAGTTTTGTGAGTGTAGTCGGTAAGTTTTATGGGAGAGCGGTGATTGAGACAGTGGTGGCATGCACAGAGCATCAGATTGGAAGGATAAATGTGGCTTGAGGAACATTAGGGGTTGTTTGTCAGGTGATTGCTTTGAAGAATGTGTGTAAGAAATATCTAGAGAAACAGGAGGACCTGCATGGGGCATATATGTATCTGGAGAAAATGTGTGATAGTGTTGATAGAGATGCTTTGTGGAATATGTTGTGTATATATGATGTGGGAAGAAAGCTGCTGGGGACAGTGAGGAGTTTTTACCAAGGGAGTATGGTGTGTGTGTGTTGGAAGACAGGAGGGTAAGTGCTTCCAGGTGAGGATGAGTTTGCTTCAGGGGTATGTGATGTCACCAGGTCTATTTGATTTGGAGACAGGAGCAGGTTTAGCAGGTATGCAGTCTGTTGGGGTTTGGTGGGGGTGCTGGGAGGTGAGTCAGTTGTTGTTTGCTAATGACATGGTGCTGGTGGCAGATTTGAGTAAGAAACTGCTGAAGCTGGTGTCTGGAAGAGTTTGTAAAAGGAGAAAGTTGAGAGTAAATGTGAATAAAAGCAAGGTTATCAGGCTTAGCAGTGAAAACGGAAAGGTTATTTGGAGTGTGAGTTTTAATGGAGTGAGCTTAGAGGAAGTAAATGTTTTAGATTCATGGGAGTGGACATGAGTTAATGGAACTGTGGGAGCTGAAGAGAGACATAAGGTTTTTACGGGGGCAAAGTTTCTGGGCACACTGAGGGATGTGTGGAAAGAGAGGTCACTGTCTTTAAGGGTAAAGATAGGGTTGTTAGAAGTTATGGTAGTCCCTTTGGTGCTGTATGGATGCAAGGCATGGGCCTTAGGCAAAAATGTAAAGAACAGGGTGGATATATTGGAAATGAAATGTATTTGGTGTGAGTTGGGTTGATCGAATAAGAAATGATAGTGTAAGAGAGAGGTTTGGTAGTGAAAGACGTATGTACGAGAGAGCTGAGGGTACTGAAATGGTCTGGACATAGGGAGAGGATGACTAAGAGGGTGTACGAGTCAGAAGTTGAGGAAGCATGGAAAAGGGGGAAACCAAGGAGAAGGTGGAAGGATGGAATGAAAGATGCCTTGAAGGTTCAAAGCCTAAACATACAGGAGAGCGTGAGGTATACAGGAGACAATGTGCTGTTAGTGGGCTGAATCAGGGCATATGAAGCAGTTGAGGGAAACCATGGAAAAGTCTGTGGGGCCTGGTTGTGGACAGAGGACTCTGGTTTAAGTTTATTATACGTGACACCTAGAGTTTGGATGTAAGTGAATGAGGCCGTAACTGTTCCCAGCACTACTTCGCTGATGCAGGAAATTCGATCATGTGTGAAAAAAAATCTAGAAAGGACGTTCACAGTGTACTAAAAGGTCTCCATACAGGTGTCATGGGCTGGATAAAACTTAGCTGTATGTGCTGCGGATGTGTGTAGATAAATAACAGTGTATTAAAAAATATTCCTTGGTTAAAACGTGTTTGTGTGCTAACTAACCATATCACTGTTATTCTTACTATTATGGGCGAACAGTTTGAGACCTCTAGACTGCATGAGCTAAGAAAATAAGAGGGGAATAAATGTAAGGAGTTTAATTGGTTGAAGTTAGTGCAGACAGCAGACCACTTAAGGCAGTCAAGTTACTTATCACACACTAAAGTTTTTGTTTTCAATTTGATATTAACCAGAAATGGATTTAGATAAGGGAGATAATCAGGACCAGGCAGTTGTGACAAGATCCACAATAATGAAGCAAGGGGAAAGGATAATTATATATATCACCAGAGATCAAAAGTCTGGAGATATTGGTTGAAATAATAAAAAACTAATATCAGACATTAAAACAATTAGAAAGAAACTAAAAATCAATTTAAAGATCATGATAAGTGCCATAAGATAAGATGGGAACTCAGGAACTAAAAACTAAAATGAATGATCATGAGCACAGATTGGCATCAGTTGTGGTGGTTGATAAACAATTACAAAGAAACTAAAAATCAATTCAAAGATCATGATAGGTGCCATAAGATGGGAACTCTGGAACTAAAAACTAAAATGAATTATCATGAGCACAGATTGACTAAAATAAATGATCATGAGCACAGATTGGCATCAGTTGTGGTGGTTGATAAACAATTACAAAGAAACTAAAACTCAATTCAAAGATCATGATAGGTGCCATAAGATGGGAATTCTGGAACTAAAAACTAAAATGAATGATCATGAGCACAGATTGGCATCAGTTGTGGAGGTTGATAAAGCTTGTGACCACTGGAAAGAATGTAGAACGACTAAAGAGCAGAAAAGGTCAGAAGGGGCTATTCTAGATCTAGAGGCTGTTGAACAGGAGGAAATCCCTATAACAATAGACACAGAAATGATTGAAAATAGCAAACAGCGAGGTGGTTTTTGGGGCTGAGTAACAGACTTAGAGCAAGTTGATTGATGCATAGGGACAAGAACCTGGAGACACTGAAACTGAGGTGACATGGGCACTGAGTGAAGCTGTAGATAGAATAATATGTACCGTTAAGAGACAGAACCATCAGCAAAATTTATGGTACGGTGGATAAGAATTTCAGAAATGTGCAGAGCATACAGGAGCAGTGTTTATTAACAAATAGGAAGATTACTGATAAAACCAAAGGCACAGAGGTTCATGAACCAAAATTGATGGACTCAGCTACAAAGAGGGTGGCACCTCAATAAGAAATATCAGTTAAACAGGAGCTCATGAGACACTAGATAGGGAGGAAAAGGGGAAAAAAGAAGAAATGCTCATTAAAGGTTTACTAAAGGTTGACTATGGACCGACTGCCGCAACCATGATTCGAACCTATGTACTCAACCCTAGGCAGCCCCTGAATGCATCATGGTCAGGAAAGCTAACTGCTACACCACTGAGGTCCTTTATTCATATATATATTATTTTTTCAATAAATTCTATATCCCTGGGGACTGGGGAGAAAGAATTCTTCCCATGAATTCCTTGTATGTCATAGAAGGCAACTAAGAGGGGCAGGATAAGGGGGCAGAAACCCTTACCTTCTTTTATTTCAATTTCTAAAAGCAGAAACAGAAAAAGGAACCAAGCGAGCAGTGCTCATCCTCTTTGAAGGCTCAGGCTCGAGTGTCTGAATGAGAAGAAGAAGAGACATGTAGTATGTTTGAAGAAAGGAACCTGGATGCTCTAGCTCTGAGTGAAACAAAACTCCAAGGTAAGGGGGAAGAATGGTTTGGGAATGTCTTAAAGGTAAAACCAGGGGATGGTGTGAAGGTAAGAGCTAAGGAAGGAGTAACACAACTGCTGAAGCAGTTGCGGGAATGTATAAATGAGTATAAAGAAGTGATGTCTAGATTGACGTGGGTAAGAGTGAAAGTGCTTATGCACCTGGCCATAAGAAGAATCATAAAAAGAGTAAAGTGTTTTGGGAGTAGCAGAGTGAATGTCAGTAGTTTTGATGCTGGAAACTGGTTATTAGTGATGGGTGATTTAAATGCAAAATTGAGTAATGTGGCAGTTGAGGGTATAATTGGGGTTCATAGGGTATTCAGTAAAGTGAATGGAAATGGTGAACAGCTTGAGGAGTGGTGTGCTGAAAAAGAACTGGCGACTGGAAATACTTGGTTTGAAAAGGGGTACATATATAAGTATACATGGATGAGCAGGGAAGATGGTCAGCAGGCATTACTAGATTATGTACTAATTGACAGGTGTGTGAAAGAGATGCGTATGTGCTGAGAAGGTCAGCTGGTGGGATGTCTGATCATTACCTGGGGGAGGTAATAGCGAAGATTTGTAAAGGTTTTTGGAAAAGAGGAGATTATATGGGTGAGAAGAGGGTGGTGAAATTAAATGAGCTTGGAAAGGAGACTTGTGCAGAAAAAATTCCAGAAGAGATTCAGTGTAGAATGGCAAAAGGTGAGAGTTGGGGTGAGTGAGCATCAGAAAACTTTAGGGAGAATAATGTGATGAAAAACAAGACCGCATAGGAACAATGGTGAAAGGGGCAAATGGAGAAGTGGTAACAAGCACTGATGAGGTGAAAAGAAGATGGAGTGAGGACTTTGAAGGACTGTTGAATGCGTTTGATGATGAGCTGGCAGATGTAGGGTATTTGGGCCGTGAAGATATGCATAATGGGAGGTCACTGCAAGTGGTTTGGTGAAATAAGAACAGCTGGTGAAAGCCTTTCGTATGATGAAAAGTAGCAAAGCGGCCGGAATGGAAGGCATGCAATTGAATTTCTTAAAAAAGGGGGTGACTGTGTTGTTTGGTTAGTCAGGATTTTCAGTGAATGTATGGATCATGGTAAGGTGCCTGAGGATTGGTGGAATGCACGTATAGTGCCAATTAATAAAGGCAAGGGGGACAAAGGCAAGTGTTTGAATTAGAGAGGCACAAGTTTGTTGAGTGTACCTGGAAAGGTGTATGCAAGAGTGGTGGCATGCAAAGAGCATCAGATTGGGGAAGAGCAGTGTGGTTTCAGGAGTGGTAGAGAATGTGCGGATCAGGTGTCTGTTTTGTAAAAAGAGTCTGAGAATTACTTAACAGAAACAGAAGGATCTGCATGCGTTATTTGTAGATTTGGAGAAAGCAAATGATAGGGTTGGTAGAGATGTTTTATGGAAGGTGTCATAAATATATGGTGAGGGAAGAAAGCTATTAAAAGGAGTATGATATTATCAAGAGAATAAGGTTTGTGTGCGAGAGGTGTCATGAATATATGGTGAGGAAAGAAAGCTATTAGAAGCAGTAAGGAGATTTTATCAAGAGAGTAAAGCGTGTGTGCGAGTGAGTAGAGAGGAGGGTGTGGTTCCAGGTGAAGTTGCCAAAAGGTGTGATGTCACTATGGCCTCTTTTTTATTCTAATAAGGTGGTAAGGGAGGCAAATGCAAAGGTCCTGGAGATAGGGGCAGGTATGCAGTCTACAGAGGGTAAGAGGGCCTGGAAAGAGAGACATTTGTTGTTTGCTGATGACACTGCACTGGTGGCAGATGTGAGTGACAAAATGCAAAAGTTAGTGCCTGAGTTTGGGAGAGTGTGTGAAAGTTGTGGATATATGTAAATAATAGCAAGATTATTAGGTTTAGCAGTCCAAAGGGACAGATTAGACAGGTGAGCTTGAATTGAAAAAAAATGGAGGAAGCAAAGTGTTTTAGATACCTGGGAATAAACATGGCAGCAAATGGAACCATGGAAGCTGAGGTGTCATAGGATGGGTGAGGGGGCGAAGGTTCTAGGAGCAATGAGGAATATGTGGAAACAGAGGTCACTATTTCGGAGGGTGAAAATGGGTATGTTTGGAAGTATAGCAATCCTAACGATGTTGTATGGATGCGAGTCATGGGCTTTAGATGAGAATGTATGGAAGAGTGTTGATGAAAAAAATTAAATGTTTGTGGACAACATGAGGTGTGAGGAGGGTTCATCGAGTAAGTAGTAATAAGATAAGAGGTGTGGTAATAGAAAAACTATGGTTGACAAGACTGAAGAGGGTATGCTAAAATGATGTGGACATATTGAGAGACTGTGTGAGGAGAGGTTGACAAAGGGGTTCTATGTGCTGGAAATGGAGGGGTCCAGAAGAATAGGGAGACCAAATTGGAGATGGAAGGATGGAGAGAGAAAGATTTTGAGTGCTCAGGGCCTGAACATGCAGAAGGGTGAAAGATGTGCATGGTTATAGAGTGAATTGGAGTGATATGGTATATAGAGGGGGCAACATCATGTTAATGGACTTAACCTGGGCATATGAAGCAGATGGAGGCCTGGTTGTGGATAGGGGCTGTGGCTTAAGTGCATTACATATGACAGATAAAGAATAAATGGGAACAAATGAGGCCATTCTAAATTGCTAACATGGGAAACAACAAGCAATTATGAAAGAAAGAATAAATTCTCTTTTGTAGGTTCTTGACTTTTTTCTTTACGTCGGAGGCTCAAGTCACAGACAAAAGTCCACATTAAGGCTGGGATTTAACTAA
>JAUTYZ010683278.1:0-14104 GCA_032273725.1 Panulirus interruptus | reverse complement strand
TCTCAGTTTGCCAAGTTTGCTTCTGCATCAGCAACTGAAGCCCAGTCTGATACCGACTTCACTAAGTGCCTTGCCGATACGATGAAGCACCTTGGTGAAAACAATGCACAGCTTAAGGTATTTAATTTTTATGATAATAGACATTGTTCTCTGGGTAGGGTTTCTGCTGTTTTACCAGTTGAGTTTCTGAATTTAGATACTGGTCCAAATTTCTGCCTTGGTGTTACTAGATCCTGCCCGTTTGGGGTTACACCGCAAGCGAAAAGTCACCTTTAGTAAATCAGTTGATAAAATTTTGAGAGTACAGTCTCGTCAAACAACTTTTTACTTCAAAGGAGTTCATCCAACTGCAGAATTCTATATGAAAAGGTAAAATATGAAGATGGATCATGGAATGTCTAACAAACGGAAAATTCTTAGCTGTAACAAATGGACCCATGTCTGATGAAGAAGACATCTTATTGTTTGTACCTACAGGGAATGGTAATAGCATCATTACTTTTTATAATAGTAATATCAGATATAGGCAGTGAAGTAAAAGAAAGTATAGTCGGATACTTTGCAGATGACACCAGATTCGTTAAAATGATAGGATCAGTGAATGAGAGAGAGGACATGCTGAAAAGATATAGATATGATGAAAGTGGGCTGGAGAGAACCTTAAGGAATTGAAGGCTCATTTATCTGTTCATAATACCACCTGGCTTTAGTGGGGAATCTGTGAACAGGTTCAGCATAAAAAAAATTAAACATAAGGTATGGAAACAACTAAAATTATATCAGTAACACCATACAAAGGACAAGCAAGGAAAGGTATAGAAAGTGAGGAAAGTATCAAAGATCTTAGGAATCATCATAAATGAAAAACTTGAATTCAGAGAACACATTGATAATGATATTACTGACAAGCCAAATATTGATGGGGATGATAATGAAAACTTTCATTACAATAGAGTGAAAGTTGATGAAAATGGTCAGTAGATATTGCTTTCAACACTCAAATGGCAGTGAAAGTGAAAGTAATAAAAAGATCTTACATAAATCATGACTGTCTGATTTTTTAAGTAATTACTCTCCTTATTTGTAAGTTATTTTTAAGTGATTTATAAATTTTTCAGAATCCACCAACAGCAGATGATCTCAATAAGATGTTTGAAAATCTAGGTCTACTTGGATCAGAAGAAGAAGGAGCAATGGGGGGGCTTTTCCCTCTGATGCAAGTTATGCTTGAAAACATCCTTTCTAAAGAAGTGCTATATCCCCCAATGAAGGAGATTACAGAGAAGGTTAGGGTTATATGCTTTCATTTTAACAAATTACAGGTCTTCGTATGTTTATCTGTTTGTTTTTAAACGTCTTGAGTACAGTAATGGCTGCTTGTATTTCTATGTTAAGAATATTAGGTACCCTAGAGGTTTGATGCACATTGAAAAATTGTATGACATTGTTACTTTTTTTTTTTTTTCTTTTTTTTTGAATAGAATTTATTTTTTTAGCTATAAAAACAATCCTGATTGCCACTCTTTTCTTTCCTACTTAGTCACTGGTTACCATGTTAGCGAGTTAGCACCAGAAACGGACAGAGAATGGCCTCATTTGTCCACATCTACTCACTGTCACGTATAATGCCTCAGACAGATTCCCCTATCCATAGCCTATGTCCACAGATATTTCCATGATATGTTACAAGACTTTGTTTATAGTTTTGTAAAGATAGGTGATGCCCAGAGCACATGAGAAAGTCTCAATCAAATCTGCCTGGGTAGTGTAGTTTCAGGCGGATGCATGTCTGGTTGGCTAGAAATTAAGACTGTGTTAGGGATATGCTTGAGGAAACAGAGATACTGTGTGCACATAATCCACCTCATGTGAAAAGAAAAGTTATCGATATTCAAATAATAGATTGTTTTCAAGTTTGCCATTTCTCATGTTAGTGAGGAAGTACCAGGAACAAAGAATGGCCTCATTTGCTGACATCCACTCACTGGCTGCTGTGTATAATGCACCAAAACCAGAGCCCTCTATTCACAATCAAGCCCCACAGACCTTTCTATGGTTTCCCTTGACCACTTCACTTGCCCTAGTTCAGACTGTTTTACATCACCTTTTGTGTATCCCATGGCTCCATTTCTCTTTATCCCATGCATACCTCTCATCCATTGATAGATAGATAGTCAGACTTCTTTCCCCAATCGATTTTTTTTAATTTTGTCTTAAATCCAAATAACTGACATAATGTATCATTGTTCTCAATTCTCTTCAAGAGTAAACACCCAAATGACATTGTTCCTTACTTCATATAAATTGTTTGTTCCCTATTTTAATTATGTGATCCAAGCTGTGTTTACATGCATTGGGCGTAATATTCATAGTGCAGATAAACTATAAAAAAAAAATTGGTAATGCAGAAGCCTTTAGTTAAATATTTTAAGATAGGGTGATAAGGGTGTGTTTTTAAGTATGCCCCCATAACTATCAGAAAAGAACTACTAGTTTCATGAATTGACTAATTGTTTAAACATGCAGTAAAGCTTTGTTTCAGATTTTGCAAATACTGTAAAACTTGAATATTAGCATCTTTTAACTTTGTACTCACAGTATCCGGACTGGCTTGCTGACCATCGTAGCACTCTGTCTGAGGAGGACTTTACACGATACAATAAGCAGTATGATATAATGAAGCAGGTTAGTAGAACAAATCATTTCTTCAGGTATGTGGAACAATTTTCTCCATGATATTGGAGACATTGAAAAACTGCCATAGAAGTAGTTAAGGGAATGCCATTTCTCATATTGTTAATTGCTCCCATACTAGTATCAATAGTTTGTTAAAACATTTTCATGGATCTTAAAATGTTTCTGAAAAATCATCCTTATTAGGATATTTAATTTTTTCACAAACATGGCTAGGGTCAGACAATACTTAAGTTATATGTTTTTCTGGAACACCATGGTTAGGTTCATATTCTTCCAAGTTTTGTTAATGTATCTTCATAAGTCACTTTTGTGTTTAGTTATGAACCTTTGTGTCTGATGACTTCCATTGGTGCAACATCTGTATCTTATGCAAATATTATATCCTTTTTGTATTTATTTCAAGATAAATGTGTTAGTGAAATTTCTTGGGAGATACCGAACACAGTCACCATCTTTCTTTTTCAGGTTGTGGAGCTGTATGAAGAAGAACAAGAGAGTGATTCAGAGGAAGTTAGAGGACAGCGATTTGAAAAGATAGTGATATTCATGCAAAAAGTATGTACTAAACGTATCTTATGGAATGTTAATTTAATGCAGGTGTGAAACTGTAATGTAATATATGTTGTAGTTAAGAAGTCTGCTCATTGTTTAGCTGTTTTAGGTTTAGTATAATTTATATTGAAGTCTTTTTTTCACATGACAGCTGGAGATTGGACGTATGCAAGTGAAGCCATTTGTTTGTTTGTGCCTGATGCCATCTCACTATGGTATTAAGAATGGTCCTGTAGGTGTTGAAGTCCATGTTTCACTTGAGATCACTGAACATGGGTTGAGAGTGTGTGTAAGTGGTTTTCAGAGGCTATAGGCACAGGATCCACCCCATGATATTGGAATGGAATTAATGACAGATAAACGGCTAGAAAAGGCACAACATAAAAACAGACTGCATCTTGTATTAAAGTGTTATCCATTACCATAGAGTTCTGTATTATCAGTTTAAATATTACCTATCTGAAGTGCTCAGTACCATTCTTTTCACAGCTGCAGGAAATGGGCCAGCCTCCGAAGGATCTGGTTGGTGACATGGGCCCTATGATAAATTTTGATGGAGCTGGGAATCCAGTGTTACCTGATGTATCCTCATTTCTTGGGGCTGCAGGCTTCCCTGGAGGTGGCACACCATCCACAAGTCCCCCTGGAGGTAGTACTACATCCACTAGTTCTCAGGGTGAACCAGGAGCCACAGATCAACCACCACCAGAAGGAGAGCAGTGTGCTCTAATGTGATGTATATTAACGAGATGTGTAAAATGAGTAAATTTTCCCCTTTATTATAAGTGTCACAGCTTATTGGAACTTGGGGAAGCATTGAATAGTTAGCTCCAAGCTTCTGAGATTGTATTGGGTGGTTACTTTTGTAACCTCAACGCCACTTTATATAGGCTTCTCAGAATTATAGTTTATACAGTATTCATGGGGTAAAAAAAAAAAAAAAATGTTGAAGGCTTCTGAGATTGCATCGAGTCAGTAGTTGCAAATTCTTTTGCCTTGAAGCATGTATGTACAGTCTTCACAATTAGTATATTAGTTTACAAAAAATTTGAACTTATTTGATTCTTATATAGGTTTTCTTGTAGAGTATAGTATAATATAGTCAGTTTGTGTATTGTGATGTGTACCACTTATCAATTATATTGTAATATTTTTATTAGAGAACTAAAGTCTCAAGATATATTATCTTCTCTTCATATAATTAGTGTACTGAAGATTTACTTCTCTGTTGGCCTTGTTCACTTAAAATCAGAAGCATGTCAAAGTCCAATCCTCCCTGGGCCTGTAGGGTCAAAATTAACCTCAGCAGTTTAGTTTTTTCTTTCTTTCATACTTGTTCGTTGTTTCCCGTGTTATTGAAATGTATTGATAACTTTACAGAAGTTATTACCTTTCAGTTTAGTATTTTACTTTTCATTCTTTTTCTTTCTTGTTCTCTGTTTCTCATGTTAGTGAGGTTACACTAGGAACAGACAAAAGAAAGGCCTCATTCACTCACATCAGATGAGGTTTTTTCTTCATCTGTTCAAGGCACTACATGATTTCATAAAATATTAATTATAAATGGTTAAAACTGAAATTAGTTTGAGGTCAAATACCTTTGCAATGAACAGGAGAGGTTTATAGATAATGTTCCTTCCACTGCTCCAGTGCTGGAGCACTGGAGTTCATTAGTTATGAAGACACTCTTGCTATGGCCATCCCCTTGAGGGAGTTCTATGTGGGAACAGGAGTTAGATAGTTGTAAATGACTAACAGCATTGATGCTTTCCTTCAGATTTACAAGAAATTGTTACAGATTGATTTCAACTCATTTCCATTGGTGTACATTTTGAAACAATGCAAATAAATTTCATAACATTCATGATTTATTAACCCCACAGATTACGTTTGTGGATTTTGTGATGTATGAGCTGTTTGACCAGCACCTGCAGTTGGATGATACTTGCCTGAAGGATGCAAAGAATATACAAGAATTTCAAAAGCGATTTGAGGAACTGGAGCCTATCAAGAAGTATATGGCCTCAGACAGATTCTTGAAGGCACCATTGAATAATAAAATGGCAAAGTTTGGAGCAAAATAAAACCTGTTCATTAGTATATATATGAATGTGATAACAGCAACAGACTCTCTACATATGCTAAAGACCCTCCTCCATGATTGATAAGATCCCCCCACTGTTTGTCATTAATTGTCATTCCATGGTTCTCAGTTCTTGTAAGAGAAGAGTTTGTTTACATATTATCCCCAGCATTTCAACAGTTTCTTCCCTTCCTGCTACCTCAGTATTAGTTTGTAAGGCTGTGACCAACAGCTGATGTATGTAATCACGTCCCTTTTCCAGTATGTTGCTCCAGTAGGCTCGGGTCACAACACGGTCGCTCTCCCCTTTGCCGAGGTGAAGGATCCTGTCTGGTTGTGTGTCTTGTGTTGACTAAGCTTTGCATCTAATCTCAGAATGTGTGTTATAGTAACCCTCTAATACTTTAGTTACGAATCTCCTCTTAATATTTGTAGCCACCCTAATTTACTCGCCCAATAGTAGTTTTTTTTTATAACATTTTGAGAGCATTTACACGTGATTGATTTTATGTAGATTATACTTGCACAGCGAGAGAGTGAGTAGTGTTTTAAAGAGTCTGAGAGGCATGCTTTGAAAATAGTGGTATGAACGTTTCCTCCAATGTTTGGTCTGGTGTAGTGTAGCGATGGGCGTGTGTCTGTGACAAGACTGGTTGGACACTGCTCATGTTGTGGCAGCTTCTGTAGTGCTAATATGCAGAAGAGCACTAGTAGTGAAGCTGATAGCCAGATGATTTGCTGCTAGTTGCGACAGTAACACATTGGTAAAGTCTAGATTGTAATTATAGTGCACTGAAGTTACCAAATAATTCTTTTGCATGCATAAATCAAGCAGATATGATAACGTAAAAGTAACAGATGGTTTTGTTTATTTTCTCAGAATTCTCTGATAAATTCCGAACAAATATTATGTAAAGTTTTTAAGACTGGACAAAATTATTTTCTTTTCATATTGGTAATAATATTATAGTCCTGCCAAGAATTATTTTGGTCTGTTTTAGAAAGTGAATTTATAACGTTGACATCTATGGAAGATTTTATATCAGTGAAATGTCATCCTTGGTCACTGTACCACATGCACCATGATCCTATTCCTTCACCCCTGAACTGCTTAACTTTTATACATACACTCCAAACCTGCCAAAAAAGTTAATGTTCAACTCAAGGTCCTGAACATCGATTACATGATCTCTGACTGCTATCCTTTACTTTATTACCAAAATGTTGAGTTTATTGGTTGTATCTAATGTTTAGTGCTTTACTAGTATTGTCATTTTATCGCTTTATTTTACTCAAGCTGAAGAGCTTGACTCAAAACTTCTTTCTCATCATGGGTTGTGTGGTTCTCTTTCAGCTGTCTCGCATCATACCTTTTATTGATAACCTCCTTACACCATGCCTCTTTCTCCATTCTGGGGTATTGTTTTCTTTGTGAAACAACCACCTGTCTGTCATTTGACACTGTCTCCTCTCATATGTCCACCCAGTCACACTGTCGCAGTTTCCTTTGCCACATTCCTACCCAGCTGTCATCGAGCAGTGTTCCCTTGGCCACATGACAACTCACCTGGCACTCTCCTCTCACCTGCACATCATAAACAGCCAACTTTTCTTCGTGTTGGGTTGATTACTAATGAGTGACTTCCCACAGGTGAATGGGCAGCAGATTGTGAATGCTCAGTACAACACGCCCCTGAACTTGTACAGTGATGACAACATTGCTGAGACCCTCTCTGCTCAGGCTGAAGTTCTTGGCAAAGGATGCCTCGGGTAGGTCTTATGTCTTGACCAGCTTGGTCATGTTTAGAGACCCCTGAGGTGTGGTAAATGATTTCAGGACTACACTGCATATTATGTACAGCAATTATTGTTTGATAATGCTGACTTTTGTAGACTTGACAAAATTCTTATCAACAGACGAAAGCAGAAAAGCAGAATTGTGCGTGGGTTTTACATAGTTCAGTAGTGGTGTGGTGTGCAGTTGATGACTGCATTTTCTGGAGACTAATAATTAATATTTGGATAGGCAGTCTAACTCTACAAGGAGAAAGTAATGATGTAGGCAATCATGATTAAAGGTGTCACTTTATCAGGCAGACCTAACATGTTCAGTGCTTACAATAACACTCATAGCAGCATTTTTAAGGAAAAATTAGGTTAGAGTGCAAGTATAAGATATGAATAAAGGACTGCAATGTATTACATCTTGAGTAATGTAGAAATGAAGTAAACTATTTTCAATGATATACTTATATAAAGTAATAAAATGTCCAAAATGTTTGATACTGTTTTGCTTGAAGTAGGAACTACAGCAATTTATAATGAGTTAGTTATTTAGTTGAATAACCATGTACTTCTTATGTGCGTGTGTGTTTGTATGTGTATTGTGTTGCGGTGGCTGGACACGGGTGCAGCATCAACTTCAAGAAGTATGCAAGGGAGACTAAAATCCAAACAGAATCTCCCACATACAAACTTATCCACGGAGATGGAGAGGATGCTCCGAAGAAGACTCGCCCCCCACCTATATCTCCTTTCGACAAGGAGGCCCCGCCCCCTGCCCCGCTCTTCCCCCGACCGAAGCCTGCAGCAAAGTCAGCACCAACAGCACAACCTCCTCAGCAAGGAGGAGAGTCAGGTGATCTGCCACCCCATTGCTCCTAAACACCTTTGCACATACCATTCACTGTCATGTTTTTCCCTGGCGGTGGCTGAATTCCATCTTTGTGCCATATCATGGTGCTGGTGTGCCTAGTGGAGTGCCCTGCATGTTCCCACACTCCCAGCCTCTACACCTTTAAGTGGTGCCACCATCATGAAGTGAAAAGGGTTATGTGATGCTTCTTGGTTATGGTATCATCTGCCATTAGGGGTGTGACGCGTGTGATTGCGTGCGTGTGTGTGTCTGCCACAATTTTTAATGCATGAATCTCCTGATTTCTCCCTTCCCTCTTTCTCCCTACTGCCTGCTTCAACACCATCACTTCCACTACAACCACCACCACGATCTCACTTACATGTCTACTACTGATGCTGCTCTGTAGTGTCAACTTCATGAAGAATGAACGAGCTTACGACGGCAAGACTTCTGATGTCCTGAGGATGGTGCAGGAAATGGACAAGTGCCCTGCACAGGAACCTGAAGGTGAGGTAACGAACCTCTTATCCCCTGAAAAGAATGTTGTCCAGGGGCATTCCTTCAAGCTCCTCCAGCAGGCACTACAGACTAACGAGAACTTAGGTAAGTTATGCCAGGACACGGACAGAACTGTTTGCTACACTTGATGGATGTATGTAAGAACACCCCAAATGAAGTCCAATCAAAAGCCCAGTGGTCATAATCAAATCACTTGCAAATTAATACTCTCTGAATGTATATACAAATTAGGAAACAACAAAAAATAATTCAAACACAGAGTAACTTTTAATACTATGTTAGCTATTATCACACTTCATCAGAACTTACCAGGAGGGATTTTAAACACTAACATTTAGGTTTTTCAAGTGAATTCACTTTAAAATTCCATGTATATATATCATTAACAGAATATAATGCTATTCCCTCAGTAAAGAATGCCTAGAGCCATGTTGTATTTTTTCATAATTGCTAATACTTCTCGAATTGACATGCATGTGTAACCAGCTTCATTATTTCTTATCCTCTACATGGCATAATCTTGATCTCTTACACTGTTGCAGATAAGCAACTCAAAACTAATATGCTATTCTTGTTTATTTCTATCTTTGTTATTGCTTTACATTTATTATTTGGTTACATATAATTTAAACTGTCCACACGTTTCACATTATGATTTCCTTATGGGTTTGGGCTTTGGTTTCGTGTCCTGTGCAAAATGGGGAAACTTGTTCTATTTTGCTGTTACATACGGAGAGCATCTTCAGTATTAGTCCTAAAGTATTGTTTTTTGACAATTCTGAAATAATTTTTCAAGAATCAGCATGTAAAACTACACATGCTGTTTTGGCAATGGAGCAGCTTTTCCCATGGTTTTCATTAAAGAAAATGAATGTTTTGACCCGAAATTTAAGACCAGGAGGGGAGTATGATGGGCAGCGCAAATTCTGGGGACCTTACCAATACACATTAGTACATTAATAAAAAAGAATATACTTAGAATTTTATTTAGTGTGCTTGTCAGCATATAAGTACAACTCCATTAAACACTTTTGCATGTAGGACCAGATCTTCATGAAAACTAATCCTAGTCACTGATAAATATCCATTGATTGTGAAGAAAAATACAAATGGCCAGGCAAGTGGATCAGAATGCTTACTGAAGCGTGCTGTTTGTGATCTGGGATAATGGCACCTCACTAAAAACAAACTTGCTGATTGGCACAAAGGACGTCAGCTTTCAGATGTAGTAGTACTCATGTACTGTAGTCATTCACCAGGGAATAGGAAGATGATCAGAGAACTAGAGTATTTCCAGACAATACTTATGATACAAGAATATTTGGCCAACAGAATCCCACATGCTCCCTACTCCACAGTAATGTTCTTTCTCAAAACCACTTTCCTTGTTTCAAAGATATTATTCATAAAATGAGACTTTCCAATGGGAAAGAAAATTTCAGAATTTTTATTTAGTAAAGCTATTTATTGTTTTAAGACAATTGTGAAGGTTTTAAACTAGTATTCTATTATAGAAGCACCATAGTACAATGGTGTAACACTATATGTAATCCATGGGACCATGGTTTTATCATGGGGCTGGGGAGGTCGTCAGGTGGTAATTTAACCCTTTTGCTGGCCAATGATGCAGGCTTAGGTCCTCAGACCTCCAAGATTCCTTCATGGCCACTGCTAACCCACACAGCTGGAACCCCTCACAAGCAACTAGAAGTGATTACATAATATATTATTTTTTTCACATATTTTGGATTACTTTGTGTCTATATATCTTGTAAAATAGTTTATCTACTTCCCTGAATGACTGTAGAATTATTCTTTGTTTATACATAATTTTAGACATTTATATATTCACTGAAAAAAAAATCTACCTCTCTCCAAAAGAAAAATACACAATACTGCATTTTTGTCAATGCATTTTGTTTGTCTTGATACATCTCAAATAATTCACTAGAAAAAAAACAAAAAAAACAAGGAAAGTATATCCTGCCTCACCTCTGACCTCATTCACTAGCCATACATCATGGGTGGACTTAGCAACATAAAATTTTTTGTTAATCAAGAAATACAACACTGTATGCTTAATGATGCAGCCAGCAAGCAGGTGAAATTTCTACAGACACAGCCTGCATTGTCAGCCAGCAAATGGGTGAGATTTGTGCAAATTGCCATAAAGTGAAAGGGTTAATTATGCTATGCATGGTCATAACTGTCATGTTATGGCCCAGACTTAAGCATACCTTCTTGACTATGAGGATGCCATCCTATGTTAGTGGGGAAAAGGCATATGCTAATGTCAGTTTAATAAACTGTGATTGTGCACGTTTCTTGACTATCTGGCACCTGATTATTGCGAACAAAAATGATCGGATTATTATTGACTTAGAATAAATGAACCCTTTCATTATACGAATGGGTTCATGGTAACTGACCTCATTTACAAAGTCCTGGATACTGCAACTAAAAGTGTATAATTATGTGGTAAATACCATGCAAAAGTTCCTCCACATCAGATAACTATGAATAGCTTTACTAAGATAAGATACTCATATGGATTAAGCTGTTTAAGAGGAAGTGGTTTTAGCATCTTTCTGGCATGGTCTCATCTGTCTGCAGCTCAAACACAAGGTAAGCACCAGTTGAACCCGTTTGTTTACTACCAGATCGCTTCATTGCTGTCATACTTTAGTGGCTGCAAGATCCAGTCATGAGCTGCTTTAAATATCATGAATTAATTATTTATTTACCATATGATTAGCAGTCAGATGTTATTTTGGCAGCAATACCATTTTTGCTTGACAAATACAGTATTTACATATATGTATATATATATACTTCAATTTGATTCATGGAATTACATGTAAATGAAATTAATGTAGAGTCCCATATTGTAATTATTATGAATGTTTAGCCCACAGCTCTTCTGTAACAAAGCCCTTTAAGCTATAAAAGCATAGATGTAGAAAACTTAGAATGATGAAATATTTTGATAGTGTAGTCTCTGATAATGTAATTAGTTCACATCATTAACATTGTTCATTAGTTTCTTGTTCTTACGATACTGTATTGAATTTCTTATTCATGATGAGGAATTGGTGCACTTTACAGCTTAACCCCTCTAAAGAATTTCAACACCACTTATTCTTTTACAATGATTTGGATTGCTTAATTCAAATTGTCTTTGCTATTGACGATACTCAAACTGTTGATGAAAAGCATGTTCACAGTTATAATAATCATAACTCGTTAAAAATGCTGTTTATCCTAACACTGCTATTCATATTCAGTCATACTCGTACTGGTGTTCCGTTTACAAGTTTGGCAAACATGATGCTTGAAATGGTAAAAATAAGTTTATTTAAAGAGTTAATTATCAGCATTGTTTTTCGTTTTTGCTTTTGATTACAATTTGTTGCTCTAAATGTGTTTAGAGCATTTTACTGACATATGAGAAATATTGATTACAACCATATTCCTCTGAAAAATTATGCACACTGACAAAAGATTACTACTAACCTTGCACTAAAATCATATATCACATAAAATCTGAGACAGGATATAAATGAACCTACAATTTTCAGTCTGAAATTTACTATTAAAGATTGCAGGAACATACCACTAAAGTTACCTCGGTTTGCAGTTTAATGAGGTAACAAAACAAAGGAGAACTGGCAGGAAAGCCAGTATCTTGAATATAAAGGTTACAGGTTTATCCCTATAAAATATGCTATCCACCAATAACATAACCTGACAAGTATCTTAAGACAGAAGTTATGCATTACAGATATAAATACACCATAATGTCAAGGAAAAGATATCTTTTGTTGCATAAAGATATATTTAGTGTAAGGATACTTCTTGGTAAAAGAAATTGGTTTCTCACCTTTGACTAACCAAAAATATCTGTGTAAGAATTGAGACAGGCAAACCAACCATTCATAAGGGCAGTACAGCAAGCCATTTCATGGATAGAAAACCATCCAATATTATTACTGTTAATGATAAGAGTGGTAATTTGGTGGTGGACACTACAGCCCAAAAATGTAGAAATATTTGCACACAGTCTGGCCTTGACTTATTATTATGGGATTCACTGTCAAGACAAATTCCTAAAACTCAGGATTTTTTTTCTGAAAGTTCATTATTAATTCTAAATTCTTGAATTTAGTGAGAGAAGTAAAAATTGATGAATATAGTGATATATGATAATGAAGTCAGTTTCTTTACATGACAAATCCATATGTAAAATGAATAGTAACCTTGATAATCACCTGTCTCAAAATTTGACAGAAAGCTGGCAAGTGGTATGTAGTTGGACAGTATCTAGTCATGCTAAGCTGACCATTATTAAAAGTATAGATTTTTTTTTAATATATAGTGAAGTTATTGCACAGGTGGCTAATGCTGTGGATGAGTTGAAGTTAGTCTGCCACCTGACCAGTCAGTCAGTCAGTTATGCAATTATTATTTGTATTTATTAATTGATGATAAATTTAGATTATTGGAACAACTCACTAGAGTTTTTGAGAGTAAAGGAGTGTAAGGAAGTTAGTTTGATATTAATAACTTATATGACTTTGGAGAGAGTGTACAATTTGAGAACCTAATTAATCTTGGAAGAAAATGTACCATATCTCAGTCAAATACTGCTTTGGAAAACTTGACAAATTATGTTGACCTTGTGACAATGATTTTACTTTGTGATGGTTGAGCAGTGACAACCATTTTTGAATTATCACGCTGTTAGATTATCATGATGTATTATTTCGTTATCTTGAGGAAAAATGCACATGCTGCCACTTTGCTTTGGTGTGTGTTTAAAATATATCTAAGAAATAGAAACACAGCTGAATAAAGAAAATATGTGTCAAGCTCAATTTGCACCATTACATATCACTTGAGTACAAGTTAGTTATCTTCCACTGCATTGACAGTTGAATTAGGTTTACTGAAATACCCATGTACAGTAATTTATATCTTGAATAATAAGAATCTCTAAGTCAGCATTAGTAAGGCATCAAAAACGATGACATCTGTAAGTAAATGTGATTGTCAGGTAATGGTAATCTCTTATTTTTTAGATCTTGTGGATGTAAATAACTGTTCACTTAATCAAACTATCTTGCATGCTGTGGTACTGCTTTTTTCATACTAAATATTTGTAAATATTTTAGTGTTTTTTTTTCTGCATATTATTCAGTTTCATTCAGCTGCTTTGGTCTCCTGTGTTAAGCATGTCCAAAGTTGGTTCATTGGCATTGCGCTTTCTTCATTTCAGCTCTTCTGAATATATTATTTTTGGAATCTTTTTAATCCTGTAGTCTACATGTCTCTAGGAATCGAGCCAAATAAATGTTATAGATAACTGATGACAACTTGTAGGTAATGTCTAAGGGAACTTATTTTATAATGAGCATATTTTATCAGTTATAAACACCTGTGCTAATTGTAGTTGCTTTTTTTTTGTAAATTAGGTGACAAAGACAGTATACAATAGATACTAGACAGTTATGTATAGGTTAAATGGGTGTTAGTTCAAGATTAACTGAGATTAGCAAGTAATGCATTAGCAATTAGTCAGTTAGTCAGAGAGTATAGAAATTTTAACTATAGTACTG
>JAUTYZ010681064.1:0-14121 GCA_032273725.1 Panulirus interruptus | reverse complement strand
CTTTCCTCTTCTTTAAACAACAGTTGTATGATTGTAGGTAAGATCTATAAATTTAGTATTGAGTGAAGGAATGTGTATGGTTTATTCATATTGGTATTTTCTAAGCAGCAATGTGTTTTAAAAAAAAGTGTACAGTATTAATATATCACAAGTGTAGTGTGTTAATATATAGGAAGTAGGGTGTGTGAGGGTTGGCAAATGGAGTGTTGTGGTATTTGTAGTCTTAACTTATAAGCTAGGCTACCTTACTTTTGCTAGGCTGAGACATACTACATGTACAGTATATCATGTATGAACACTGAAAGTATCCAAAATCCCACAAGCAAACAGCCCCAAGGTTTTTGAATAAAAGTTAATTTTCTGTATTATAAACAGAACTAGATGAACCCTGAAGATTGTTTATGATGCTATAACTGAACCTCTAGGGTCCTGGCAAAAATGTGTAACACATACAGAATGATCCATTACAAGTATTCACATGGATGTGAATAGTATTTTTTTCATAATGTTTTCATCCATACCCGTATGCTTCTTAACAGGCAAGTACATTGATAGTAAATGATAATGGAAGAAATCATAGTTGTCTAAGTTTCATCAATATGATGTACTTAAGAGCTTATTCACATTTGCCTATATTGGTCATGAGTTATCACAACATCGTATATATGTCAAGGTAATCATGGACCCCTTGATATTTTGTATAACCCACTTTCTGTGTGATTGTCTGCAGTGCCAGATATGTAGATATGGACACATTTCATAATTATTATCAAAAGAAGTTTTCATGTTAAGAGTTTCTTAGTCATTACTGCTTAACCACCTGGGTCCTGGCAAAGACAAGTGTTGTCTGTTTTTCATGTCATAAAAGACATATTAACAGACACATCAGTATGCAGTGTGCTGCTTGACATGTCATCTAAGACCTTTTACAGTCATTGACACATCAGCATGTGTAGCACTGTTGAACATCATAGATGGAGACATCATGCAGTTACAGAAATGTCTCTGGTGTGCTACTTGATCCATCATAGGAGACCTTGAATAGTTAGAGAATCACAAGCATGTGTTGTGCTACTTGATACATCATGGGAGATTTCTCACAGTCCATGAAGTGTTAGCATGTGCTCTTTTTCTTTACAATTCATGAAAGGAAACCTTTAATAGTCAAAGACATGCCAGCATGCTTTTTTTGCTACTTGTTATGATTATAGGAGGCAACTATATACAATCAAAGATATGTTAGCTTACACTGTGTTCTCTGACACATTATAAGGAGAGACATTGTTCACCCAGACACACAAGCATCATAGGCTGTGCTGCTTGACACATCATAGGATGAGAAACCATACTGGCAAAGATACGTCAGTATGCACTGTTCTGTTTGACATGTAAGAGGATGAAACATTGTGTAGTCAAAGCCATGGAATCATTAGTTATGCTGCATGATTCATATAGGATAAGACTGTGCTGGTAAAGACATGTTATCATGGCTGTGCGGCTTGACATTCCACGTGTCTATATGTACCTTCATGCCTCTTGGGAGGTGGATGTATTTATAATACATCCAGATTTTTTTTCAATAAATCACTGATGTGAATTGTCAATAAATTTTTTTTTAGGCCAATGTTATCAATCAGGTGAAGGCGTATAACTTTGACTTCAAAAACATTTTAAAAACAAAATTGTGGGTCTAATATCAGTTGTACTTGTCAGCACTGATCCAGAAACCATTGCTACATTTCACCTTGCTCTGTGTTGTTTGATGCTTCATACAACAAGACATTGTATATGCAAAAAACTTAAGTATGTGCCTGCCTCTTGTCCTTGTTTCATCTTTGAGTTGTTTGCCATCTCTTATTTCTTAGTTTTTCCACACATTCACTTTTGTCATTTCTTTTTACATAAACCATTTCAAATATTTCACCATCTATGGACTTATAGGTATGCTTTAAGCCTTCCTCAATATTTTCCTCCTTCATAAATGTATCTTTTGGTGTTTGTCACCTTCCTACTCTACAATATATCCCCATCATTCTCGTACAATCTATGTGTGCTTGGTGATGGATGTGCAGGATGTGTTTGGTTACTTATTATTAAGTATAAGTGAGCAGTTGTTGGCAGAGGTAGCCAACATTCAGTGAATAATAAGATTTAAAATGATTTTAGTATTGAGATTTATGGTGAATTTACCTTCTAATCATATTCAGCTGAACCTGAACGATTGCCATTTACCCATAGGTCTTTTCATACCTTGGGTTCAGAAAAGTTCCTTTCTTAGACTCAAACTTTTCTTCTCATGCACAGGCACAATGCTGGTTACTTTGATCGCACAGCTCAACCTGATAAACGCTTGTGCGATATGAATGGCCTGTTTCAGTGTGAGGGGCCCTATGATGAGGATAAGTGTTCAGGTTTCCATTTTATCAACCCTTACACATCAAGGGAGGCTAGGATCATATTTTCTACATGGAATTTTGATCATGTGTAAGTTCAATTTATTTACTTGTACCTGTTATTTTATAGTTAGGAGCTTTTGTGTTAAATATTTTAATATATGGTACCATTGTAAATTATCCCTCGTGTATATGTCTTAATATCCTTTATCTTTACCCCATTCATCATTAGTTTGCAGTTAACTTTAATTGAATTTTGTGGCCCATGTGTATCCATGTATTTCGATAATGGCTTAGGAAAACTTGACCCTTCTTTGTATTTAATTATGAAGTTAAAGTACATGCCAATGAACTGTTAAAATGAAAGGTAACAAAGACCTCATAAAATCGGAAGTCAGACTATTGAGGAAAGGAGTTAAATTTTCTTCATCCACACGCCAATCACAAACTAAGTCAAATATAATGGTCCAGCCACACACTGGCTTGGCTTAATGGCACTTTACCCTATTCCCAAAAGTTTGTGGCAGTAGTCAGCAAGTCAGACTAAGCAGCAGATGATTACTTTCAAAAAGCAAGGAAAATGTTTTCTATACTTAACTAAAAGTGTTGAGATACTTGTCTATGATCCCTCTTAGCAATCGTTGCAGAGATCCCTTAAAATGAAAGGTTAGTACAAATAGGTAACTATAATTACTTGAAGACTAAGGACAACTTAGGAAGGGAGTTTACCTATCATTACAACTTTCTGGACCATTCTCTTCCAATAGTGGCAGACTCCAAAGCCAAACAAGAATGGTCAACCATACCTAAACAGGTATTGTCAACCAAAGATGTCTTTTGAATGCCAGAGTTCCCATTTGTTAATCTCATCCAATGAAAGATTCCTTAGGAAAACCAAGATAGCCTATCCTTATATAAAAGAGTCCTGCAGAGAGTTTTGGTTGTGAAAGGATAACTGACCTTTTGATGCAGGTACTGCTGGAAAAGTACCTTGCCAATAAGGTTTAAAGGAGCCTAGAAAAACAGCTAGATGTTCTCCAACTTAATTTTCTTCAAACCCAATGAAATCTTGGAGGGCTCTTCACTGGGCATAAGGATAATGTCCCTCCTTGAGAAATTTTCCAGGACTGTATTAAAATAGGTCTATTTATAAAAATGATGATCTCATTTTAGGTAAAAAATTTGGGTTGGATTAATCTTCACCAATAAGAGATATTCAAAATTCTGTTTAGTTGTATGCCTAAAAATTGAAAGAATTTTATTAACCCTCTTCCTGATCCCAAATATGTAACAAACAGAGTTTCTCAACAAATTGGATTGGGCATTATCAAGCAAGTTTAGGTAGAGCATGAGACGAGCTATTGGAAATGGATTCTCTCCTCGTAGATACTGGTATGTTTAAATCTCCCATTTCAACTGAGTTGTGTTGATTAGAAGTTAATGCTAGCCGGTCATAAAATACTTTTTCTCCCTCTGGTATCTGTGAAGGGGACTTATAAACTAATCCTAGTACTATTTTCCTAAAAAACTTGTCTTTAAGTTCCACAAAAATAGAGCTGATGTCATCAGCAGCAACAGCAAATTTCATCAGATTAAGATTAGTTTTAACAAAAGCAAGACACCACTGCCTATTTTATTTCCCATCAGTTAAATAGTGTATCCAGGAATTGCATATTTAGCAAGAGAATCTCACTTCTGACTGCATTACATCTAGCTTTTGAATTATCTTATTTCTGAGTGTTTGATCATATGCATAATAAGGGCACTGACAATAATATGCATTTTTTCTTTTGCACAGCAGACAATACTTTGAACTGCACAAGGGTTTATAAGTGACTGCAGCTGACACTTTTGATTGTTATTACTACACCAGGATCAACTTCAGATTTTTGTGAAGAATTTACAGTAATCCTCAGTCTATTTCTTTAGGTGTAACTGTTTATTGTTTATTTTTAACAAATAGTTATTTTGCTAGTGATCTTCAAATGTAATACCACATTCCAGGATAGAAAAGTCAAGAGCAATTCTACCAGCTTTAAAAACTGCCCTATCTGGACCGAAAGCTTCATCTGTGAATCTTTTCTACTTTCATGACTTACTTTTCCATCATCAAAATGCCAGTGACCACAAATCTTCTGGCAACCTGAAACTTGTCCACATAGCATGTCATGTCAAGAAACCTCATGAGCTTCAGTGTGACAATAAGAAAATATTTCTGTCCCAGGAGACTACAGTCTCACAGGATGCTGTTGATGGACCACAATTACGACAACAGTCTCCGTCCACCAGGATAACTAGATTTAGAGGGAAAAGGAAACAGTCTGAATTGGACCACAGTAGAAAGATTGCCCGAGCAAAAAAACTTCACTGTGGTAGAGTAAATGGGCACAGATGAAGTGAAGTGGAGGTACACAGAGTGAAAGTGTTTTAAGTAACATTGAAATACTGAAGGTAAATGTAGATGTACATTACACATTAAGAAAATATATCTACAAGGGAAACTCAGAATTGAGTTGCTTTGTTAGCTTTTATAAAGTCAAGAACTTATTTTTCTTACCTTATTGCATTGTAGTAAGTTAATCATGCAATGTAATATAATGAAAAGGGTTTCATTTGGTTGAAACAATCAGATATTTTCTTCTAAGACTAAGGCTCTCAGTTTACTCTGAAAAAAATTAAGCCTGTCAGTATTTAATGACATTTTATATAACTTTTGATACCCTAAAAGCAAAGTACATTGTACAGATGGGTCGCAATATAGCATGATTTATTGCATCCTTTTGATTTGTTGCAAGTACCTATATTACTCCCATTTTATTAATATATTGTGAGCCATCATATTACAATGTAAACCATCCAAATCACTCTTCTGTCCAGAACAGTCATCTCACACTTGTGAACGATATTGTATTTATTATATATACTTTTCAACACCTTTCTTTTGTAGTTAATGAACTAAAATTAAATTATATATTAAGAAAATTATTGGTAGAATACTTGTAATAGCAAGGAGGCAAGTGGATCATCTTTTGGTTCGAAAGCATTCATCTTTATATGGTGAATGATACAATAATTTATTTTGTTTATATATTTTTCTTACCAGTTCTCCTCAATAGGTTCTTTCCTAATGTAAGAGCTAAGAATTATCTACATATTCATAAAAATATAGGAAATCCTTACCTATGTCCCATACTCCAGAGAGCTCTTCTGTTCAAAATATTCATCTTACTCTTGGTGAATGATACAGTGAATTGTATTTTTCATTTTTAGTAAAACACATTTCTTTACGGTAGGTTCTCAACTAATTCTTGCACAAAAAGTAAATTACATATTAATAAAAATAATGGAAAAATGGTTGGTAGAACATTTTAAATTGCAGGGAGGCGAGTGGATCACCTTTCGGTTCTAATCATTCATCTTTTATTAGGTGAATGATACAGGAAACTGTATTTCCTATATATATATTTTTTTCCTACAAAATTCTCTTCAGCAGGTTCTTATGTAATGCATGAACTAAGAATGATCTACAATTCATAAAAATAGGAAAAAACCTTACCTACACCCAGAGTCTTGATTGATCTATGAAAAACATTTATCTTACACTTTGTGAATAAAAATCTGGGTGAAACAAATGTTGTGACAGATAGGCAGATAAGTGTCTATGATTTTCTATACGTATTGTATATTATTTTCAATGTTTGAATAACATTTTAGGTACTATTTCATGTATTTTTGGCTTACATTCCCTATCTATATCTCTGATGCCTGTTCTCTCATGGAACCCCCTCAAGGGGGTGGCCATGGCAATAGAGTCTCCATAACTAGTGAACTCCAGTGCCGCTTCTTAATCTTAAAGTGCCTCACCCTTAACAGGTACAGGGTAACTCTAGCACAATGTTTGCAGAGGCTCCTACCTAATGTTCCAACTGACTACTTCTATCTAATGCTCCTGCCTAATGTTCCGACCTACTACTTCTACCTATTCATCTGCCTAATTGTTCCTACATACTACTTCTATCTGTTGTTCCACCATTTTGCCAAAAGGCAGGACTAGTTAGTGCTCACTGCATGAAAATCTAGTTACAAAGAATGAGCTGTCTATTAATTGTTGTCAAGTGTTGTGTGTGACAAGGAGAGATTGTTTGTTTGTGAACTGAATGCCAGTAGTCCACATGTGGTTGAGGCAGAAAGGAAAGACAACTACTTGGGTCAGAGGAGTGCAACTTGACAAACACTGAAGTGCTGGCTCAGTACGTAGCTGTCACTAACCCTCCTGATTCCCAGGCAGATAGCACTGGTAATATGCCTCCATGGTCGTTGGTTGCCTACCAAATACTATATATGTACATTCCCTAACTCCCTGTTTACATGGAAATTGGTATCACGATGTACCATGAATTGATATATCGCAAATATTTTTGGTACTTACCTTGTGCTGTATCATGCATGACCTATCTGTACCATCAAAACATTAATTCTACCAAGAACCAAAGGCATTTTGTGTATTAATGTTTTTTCTGGATCTTTCCATTTTACTCACATACTTGCTTCTCACTGAGCCAGACATTTTATGTCTTCAAATGACAAATCAGTTCCTTATTAGGCTATTTCATAATGATCTTGATCATTCGCTGATGACAGTCCTGTGACATGCCTGAATGAAGTTGCATCGATCCCACTGTCGTAGACAGGTAGAGAGAGAGGAGAATCAGTACAGCTTCAACCCAGTGGGTCTCTGGGAAATCTGGCACATAGCAGGACATTTGTTCATGACCTGAACATGGAGGGAATTCAGAAATCCATGTATTAGGTTGGGCAGTTATGTACATCTTATTTTCTTCAAGAGTTTCTCAAATTGAAGTGAAAATCTCGGTGAAATAGGTAGCTTCAAAGTTACGTAGTTGACATATTTCTAATGTAATTTTTATAGTATTTAAGATGGAAACAGTTCTTGATAACTTATGATTTTAAGTATATTTATATTACATAGGTTATTTATAACTCTTGTTTGAGACAATTCTCCAAAAGGTATTCAAAATTATCAACATTTTCACAAGCATACAAACCTTATGTTGGTGGGGAGGAAGGGAGTCAAGGGCAATTGTACACTTTTAGAAATAAAATATATGTTGATTCATATTATCCACAACATTTTTTAAAGGTATGTCTTCTAAGTATAACTATACTATATATCCATCTATATCTTTGATGCCCGTTCCCTCTTGGAACTTCCATCAAAGGGGTGGCCATAGAAAAAGTCTCCACTTATCCCTGTCTTTACATACCTCCTTTGCATAAACTATGCAACTATACAAACAATGCAAATTCACGGACATGTCTGTACTGAAGTTGTTTGTGTTTATATCTGCTTGTATAACTTTTGGTTTTTCAGTAAAAAATATTGTTTTTGACATTAGCATGATGTTTATACTTTTTTGGGTCATAAAAAATTGTATTATTTGTACACTTATGAGAATGTTCTTAATTGAGAATTGCCCTCACGGAAATGACATTTTCCGTGAAAGTAACTGTGATTCTGCTTTAAGCTTCGTGCATTTTTTCATAAAAATTTTCCCTGTGAAGCAACTTGTTGATTGTGATTTGAACTGAATACTTGTATTTTGTTAAAATCAATAAAAATAATACATGACTGCTACTTTGTTTGAGATAGATTTCCTGCGCTCTTCACAATAAGAAAGACGTATGCTTAGCAACCAGTCCACTTAAAGCAGCTGGACCATAAAACATATGGCTTACCTCCCATTCTCATAAGAACAAGACAGTGTGTGTTAATGCAGACAAGATTGTAACAAGTATGCAAAATGTAACACCATCAAGTGCATCCCGAATTAGTTAATCTACAATTTCATCTCCAGATGATCTTGCCCCATCTTCCACCCAATTCTGCCACTTGCCCCTCCAGCTCAACTCACTTCTACTGTACAAGGCTCACTTTTGTTAGATGTTCAATATTTTTAACATGTTTGTGGTATTAGAGTAATAAATCACTCACATATAAATGTACCTGAGAATGTTTCCAAAGTTAGTGAGGTATGGTCAACAACAAACAAAGAAAAACCCTTATTCACTTAATCCATTCTCTAGCTGTCATGTATAATGCATCAAACCATAGCCCCCTATCCACAACCAGGCCCCACAGATTTTTCCATGATTTCTTCCAGCTGCTTCATATGCCCTTGTTCAGTCCATTGACAGCATGTCGCCCCCTGTATACCAAATCACGCCAGTTCACTCTATGCCATGCATACCTTTCACTGTCTTACATGTTTAGGATCAATGCACTCAAAATCCTATTCACTCCTTTCTTCCATCACAAATTTGGTCTCCCCTTTCTCCTTGTCCTCTCCACTTCTGACACATATAAGCTCTTTGTCAACCTCTCCTCACTCATTCTCTCCATATGTCCATACCATTTTAGCACACCCCTTTCAGCTCTCTCTCAATGATACACTTCTTATTACCACACCTCACTCTTAACTTATCATTGCTCACTTGATCAACCATCCTCACACCACGTATTGTCCTCAACATTTAATGTCCAACACATTCACCCTCTTCGGAACATTCTTTTGTATACCCCACTATACCTCGCATCCATAGAACACTGTTGGGACTATTATACCTTCAAACATACCAATTTTCACCCTCCCAAATAGTGACCTCTCCACACAATTGACAATGCCTTCATCAAGTAATGATCAGACATCCCACCAGCTGGCCCTCTCAGCACATTCTCATCCAAGAATCTCTCTGTTGTACACCTACCAATCTCTACAGAAGCCAATAATGTCTGCTTACAATCTATCCTACTTACCCATATATACTTTTGTGATATATGAATATATGGTGTTGGAGGAAAGCAGTGAAGGGTGTTTACCAAGAGATTATGGCATGGATGTGAGTAGGAAGAGAGCAGGGAGAGTGGGTCCTGGTGAAGGTGGGTCTGCAGCAGGGATGTGTGATGCTACCATGGCTGTTTAATTTGTTTAAGGATGGGGTGGTGAGGGACGTGAATGTAAGGGTTTTAGATGAATAGGTCTGCAGTCTCGTTAGAGGCTGGGGGCCTGGGAGGTGAGTCAGTTGTTTACTTGATGACACAGTAATGGTGGCAGATTCCAGTGAGAAACTGCAAAAGATGATCTGACCAAATATTGACTCACTGACCTGGATTCATAAACATGAACTGATCAAGGCTGAGGTTTATGCCAAGAATCCTTCAACTCTGTTTTGGGTTTATGACAGAAATGTCAACTACTTGGACAGCTAGCTGAACAAGAACAGGGAACCAGTTAAAGTTGGTGTCCATCATCATATTGCGTTCTCTAAAAGGTAACAGCAAATCTGCATACTATCATTGTTTGCACATGAGCAATTCATACTGATGTGAGACACTGTAGATCATGAATCTTATATCTAAGTGCCTACAAAGCAGAAAGACCAAGTACAGCACTGCCATTCAGTGATCTGTTTTGTCAGTATGGTAGGGTTTTGTTTATATAACTGGCTAATCACAAAAGATGTTACCTGCTGTAATCTGGGGCCAGTAAGGTGATGTATTTATGGATTTATTGAGAATATTCTATAACTATAAAAGTGTACTCAAGACTCGCAAGCAAAAGAACCTTCACTTGTATTAGGCTCAGAAAACAAGCTGTTTGTATGCATAACCCATGCCAATATATGACTCATTTCATAGATATCTCAAAAAGCATGAAAATCTTAATAGAATAACTTTATAAAACTTTGCTTTCATGTAATAATTAAATGCTATTAACATCAAAGAAGTAAAACAAGAACCTCTTCCACACTATTCATCCCAAGAGTTTCTTGACCTCCCACTGTTTGTCAGATGCCTTCTCAAATTATTAAAAACATCTGGGCTCACAGTGTAGGGATCAACCCTTCCTTTATATATATATATGTAACAATGATTTTTCTTTATTAAAGCTAGGTTCCCAGATGCAGCTCACTCAAAGTCCAAAATTTTATAAAACCCTCAAAGTGTTCAGATAATTACGGACAATAACAAATTACAGATATATACACATATATACACACAAAATATATTAATCACACTTCTGGATAAAGAAAAGCTGTTAGTACTACTAATTGCTTAGCCACTGCAAAATCTGGAAAGAAAAATCATACCCTTAACCAACACAGTTTGTGCTCATATTGGTTTGTTATAAACCAATATTTCAGCCAATGTTACATACTTGGAGAAAAACAAGCAATAACCTTCACTGTCTGCAATATCCTGTGATTGTGCACATGAACACAGTACTCCCTTAACCTCCTTTCTTTATCTTCTTAAATAAAATATCCTACAATGGATGATGGGAGGAGATGGATAGTTTGCCTCTAAGTCTGTATGTACAGCACGAATATATGATAATGATATACTTCAATTTATACAAATGGTACAATGTATTCTGATTAATAGATAATAATCTTAGTAACAACAACTCCAACATCAAAATCTCTTAAAAAGTTTTAACATACGATCTGACAAAATGTTAAGAACCTAAAATGTACAGTATATATTAAAATCTATTCATTACAATCTAGCAAGTCAAGAGTGGCTACCTTAAAAAATGAAAGACTTTTCATTTAAAATAATCCCTGTTCAAGCATGTTTTAACATTCAACAACTACGTAGACGAGGAGTTTCTATCTTGTATAAATGCAGATAAAGTATCATACAGTGCTGTAGCCATCTTGCATTCCTGAGTGGATTCTGGAAGGAGGTTGAGGGCCCGGGTGAGTAGCACGACAGTTTGTTCCAGTGGCACAGTTGGACAGCGAAGACTCCCAGAATCCTTTAAAATAAAATGTGTTTTAGCAATACGGTACCTATAAGCAGAGTAAACCTACAAGTATGTTCCATGTGGATTTGACATACAAGGTAATACCTCTTCAACCTAAACTACCTGGTGTGCTAGCTGGGAGGTATTTCAACTTTTGGGGGTAAAATCATGTATCATATTTCATGTGTCCTTTTATTAAGTTTTTACTGTCGATTTGTGAACAAAGATTCAGCAAAATGATCCCTCAACCATGTAGTATTTGACCTATAGGTAACTTACCAATGTAGTATCTTATTTTGACTCATATTGTAAATATAGTGACCTGATTCATGGAAAAAAAAGGAAAAAAGTCAATTAATGATGAATCTCTAATAACCCTTCAGAGTGTATGAAAGTAAATTCCATGCTTAGTTGTGATAACTAAAACTAAACACTATTTTCTGTGCATCTCACTGTTTTTTAACAATAATTAATTATAAATGAATTCCACATACAGTAATATATTTTTTCAAAACTTGCTCCTCATTTCCTGACTGAGTGAGGAAGTTTCAGGAACAGGCAACTCAGCCTAAGAGGAAAGATCCTTGCTTGGCCCCTTCCTCTATTCCATCTATTGGAAAGCAGTAATACAGGATATCCCCACACCTCTTAGCCATCTATAAAAAGCAGAAGAAAGGTTGGTAGTATTCCTTTTCCTATATCCCCAGGGATACATTACTGCATATCTAAAACATACTACAGTAATGCAATCTATACTTAGTTAGTGTCCCTGAAAAAATAGTAATAACAACAAAACACAAAGAAAGAAGTGTCTGTTAAATGACAATAAATTAATAACAACAGAACCTAAACCAGTGCAGTAACATGAACATTACACCAAAGCATGTATTGTGCAGCAATGAAAGATACAGTGATTAGGTGAACATGAGCAGAGAAACTTATAAGTATAAAGCAGTGGTTGAAAATCCAAAACTTTTCCATAAATTAATGGGGAAAGATAGATAAAATAATAAATGGGGGGGGTCCAAAAAGGGAGGCCAGCCTCCCCTTCTGACGATCTGCCTGGTTGCAGCCTTGCAACTCCTACTTTGTTAATTGCTTTATCTATTTATGATCACGTATAATATATATATGACTACAAAAGCGAATTGTCTTTAAAAGACAATTTACTCCAGAAAAATTAGTTTTGGATCTTCCATCACCTTGTCCACAACATAGTATACTTTAAAAAGTTTCTCTGCTCATTCATTCCAGTATTATCAATTCTACATTTTTTCCTACTTCAATAGCATTTTAAATACTGTTTCTTTCACTGGAGCATTTTACATTCCACCTTCTAATGCCAATATCCAGATATCCTCTTCTGGACTTTTCACACTCAAATTTCCTCTGTTCACTTGCAACTTAGTGCTATAGATTTATAATTAGCCCAATACTCAAATGTTGCTCCCAGTTCAAAGAGTCAAGAATGAAAAAACTTTCATGCATCATTTAAAGTCTATTAATATACAACACAGCAAACACTACTGGAGTAATTAATCAGTTACAACTTACACATGACCTAATCCATTCAGTTATAGTAGGTGATATCAGTGCTAAATGGTGTGCAGTACGAGGGGAGTTAGCAAGGAGGTGATGGAGGCGCTGTCCAGCAAGTAAAACCAACTGGGATCCTAGTGATGGACCATCCGTGACCATGGGCAGCATCTGGATGTAAAGTCCTCAATTTATTCTCCTCTTCATTCATTGAAATTTAATATAATTCATATGATAATCACATTGCAATCAATATTCATATAACTCAATATTACTGATACGAACTTCTTCAGCCAGGCTATCAAAACCAGATGTGTAGAGCTCACAGACATGGTGACGGTATAAGACATCAAGGTATAATCCCCAAGCCCTACCCAGATCAACTGCTTGACGGATACTTGGTGAAACACCCTGAAAATGAATAAGGAAGTTAAGTTATTTCTGAGGAAGCTGTATGTCTTACCTAGGGAGAATACCATTCATACATGCCTCATTCTCTGCTATCTCTGGTGCGAGACATCAAGAAGTGTTCCCCATGCTTTCCTTACACCTACTGCTTGAAAGATAAGCAGAAAATACCTTGATAATAAAAAATTTACTGAACTAAAGTTATTATCTAAGGAGAATTACAAGATATCAAAGAAGTGTAACTTCAGTACATGCTTGTAAACAAATTCCTTTAATACCAACGATGCACAAAAACTAACCTGACCAGGATCTGCAGTGTCTGGAAGAGAAGCAACTGCAGCTGTAATAATCCGACACAGGAGTGACAGACGAGCCTTGTCCACAGCGGGATCAGTACAGCCTCCAACAGTCAAACTTGTAGTTAATGGTTTGAATAATATGCTACGTCCCTATGAGAAAAAGATACATAATGAGAAATAAAAACTCTCTCAATAAGAATTCTGAGTAACAATGAGGAGGTGCAGTCAACTGATATATTTCAAATATGATCAAAAACTGGAAACAAGATTTTTATACTCTGAAGGAAGATGAATGCTAGCTGGGTTAATTGGAACCACCGTAAGGGAGGAGAGCTAAGCTAACTGAATGAATCAGCCATGATAACCTGAAGAGAAAGACTGCACATGCCAGCTCTACAGCTACAGGAATAGAGTATTCGTTCATTGAAAAGTTTGGGACAAAGAGGTTTTTGTTTTGTGGATAATTATGTAAAGTGGATACCATCATGAACGTCTGTCCAAGGAAAGCATAGATTAAGCCAGAGTACTTGCACCAATTTGCTTATATTAGATTCGCTAATATTAATATTTTCTAAAAATTCTATCTATCTATATCTCTGATGCCTGTTCCAACTGGAACTCCCTCAAGGGGGTGGCCACAGCAATAGAGTCTCCATA
>JAUTYZ010679958.1:0-14123 GCA_032273725.1 Panulirus interruptus | reverse complement strand
ACTGGTGATCAGAGAGAAGACTGTGATTTTCGAGGTGTTTAAGGATATGGGAGTTGAGGAGGGATTCAAAGACTTTGTAAATGGTAGATGTCAAAGCAACAGGACGATAGTTGGAGGGGTCAGAACGGTCTCTTCCTAGTGTTTCTTGTTGTTGGTCCTAGTGCTTACCCATATCTGCTTCCATTTCTAAAGATCTTAAACTGATCTCCCTAAACAGCAGAAAAAAAGATGAATATATATAAGAGACCTAATGAAAGAGTTAGTGTTATCTTTTGGTTGTAAATATTGTACATCCTATCATTTACTCACATTTACATTACTTTATGCTACTTTTTATGCACATTTGCTCACTCTCCTCATGTCAGCCACTCACTTTTATTTGGACATCCTTTAAAAGTGAAACTCTTTGAAATCTTAATATACTGAATTTTGAAACACTGAGCATTTAATCTGAACCTGAGATTTCCCAACTCCTAACTTTTACCAAACTCCCAAGAACTGGCACAATCAGACTTAATATCCAAAAGATATCATTTAGGGGCCCTTTCACACTTTACTCCCTCCTCTTACTTGTAGATAACATGACCCTCTAACATCTAAAATTTCAATATGTCTTCTCTGCACCAGCACCTAAGTGATTATGTGTAAGCGAATATTATTTGTGTTACAAGGAGAGTTCTACTCTCGTGTTGCTCTACCTCTTCACCTTCAATACATGTACCATGTCTTCAGTCTCTTTAGTCGTTTGTGTATGTATACACACACACAACATCCCAGTCTAAGCTAGTTACCAATTTATGAACCAGCCCCAACGTGAGGATGAACACCTGTGCTGGGCGTGAGTTGACTGCCAAACCAAAGATTTGAACCCAGGCGAGCCTGTGTTGACTAATAGTCTGTAACACTAACCACTACATCAGAGGGGCTTATAGAGAAGATTTTTAATTTCTGCAAATATACTGTACACTGTATGTGTGATTATTTCAAATTACTTTTTGTGCTATGGGGAGTGTTTTACACTCGTGTTGCCCAATCTCGTATATGTACCATATCTATATTTTTGTGTGTATAGACCCACTTATATCCCAGCCTAAGACAAGTGCCTATTTATTGATCAGCCCTGAGGTGAACTGACCTGCTGGGTCGGCTTTAGGCCTACTGCTGCACGCAGGATTCACACCCAGATGAGCTCATGCATGAATTATGGTCGATAAAGCTACACCAAAAAAGCCCATGTGGGTGTATACTTAGCTACAACAAACATTAAACATGTGCACAATAAAACAAAACTTCTAATATAATCCTAACATGAACATACTCAACAGCCAATTCCATGCAAAAGCAGTGACACCCGCCCATACAAGCCATTTTATAACTATCTATAAACCTCCAAACAAAGATACAGCCCACCTGTCTCACACTTCAGTGCACTATAGTCATACCTCTCCCCTGATCCCCAGCAAACTTTTCAGATAAAACATATTCACATGTGACTCAACAAACACTGAACAATTCCAACCCTCCTCCTACCCAATCTTTAACTCCAGTCTATAAGATAGAAACCCATCCAAAACAACATTTCCACATGACTATAAATCTCCCTTTTTTGTCTGCACTCGAGACACAAGACACCACCCACCACTTCAACATTATCAAAATCAATTTAAAATATCACACAGACCCTCATGCCTCAAGATACAACCTCAACATTGAAAATGGGCACCAACTCAGCTGCCAGGCACTCATCCCATCCAGACACACACATACATAGTGTTACCAAACTTCTTAACCAGTGTTTTTGGCCAGACTTCCTAAGTGTTGCAGGATTCTTCTAAAAAGGGTCCTAAGGCAAAATACTTAAAATATGTATATTCACTAACTGCAATGAAATGTAATAAAGAGCTGCAAGGCAATATGCATTCCATCCACCCCTAGTAGGAGAATGATATTCACGATGGCAGCACAATATACAGATAGTGTATGAGATCTCAATCCCTACCTTTATTACATGGATATATATGACTAATATCCAAGCAGCTCAACAGTACAAAAAGAAGAACCTACTCGGTAAATAACATTTTCATCTAAGCAGTAACTGGGAATTTGTATTTGATTTAAATATCTGTGAATTTTTCTTTTTCAGCACATACTTTATCAACAAGAATCAAATCACTGTTAAGAAAAAGAAGTTTGATGTTCGTCATTTTTTTTTTCCTACTCTTAAGACACTGCCGTACATATAATATGTATCTTAAGTGGCTTTTCACACACGTACTTAACACATCCACATCACAAAACCTAATCAAATGCTCATATGAATTAACATATGCTTGATGAAGTAGCAAGTTGCATACCCACACCACTAATTAAAGGTAACAGATTACCTAAATCCTCTTCAATGTTACCTTATCAACAAACCTTTATTTATACAAAATGAAATAAAGAGAATGTCAAACTTTCCGACTCCAACTACATTACAAAAGGGAACAATTCGTTTTGAACTGAATTACCTTTCCCTTGGTCTGTCACGTGATGCCTGTGGAGGTAGAGGTCCTCTATGATCACGATCATCTCGAGGACCTGATCGATCAACTGGACGCCTATCATCACGTTCCCTCATGTCACGTCGTTCATCATAACGACCACCACCAACACCAGCCGGTCCACGTAGATCTTCACGTGCCCCACCACCACCATGACTACCATGACTTGCGTGACTACCATGACCACCACGCTCAAATCGTGCAGGTTCACTTCGATCGTAGTTCCGATCTTCGTTGTATCTGTTAGTAATAACTAATCTGTAGTTTCTTACAGTAATATGACATTAAGAATTTTTCCAGCTGAATATGAATAATTCCACACTTCTAAGACTACACATAACTGACCTTTTAACTATCAGTTCTAAGTCTTCACAACTAATTCTACGACATATTTACTAATGTTTTCGGCCTTAGTTAGCAAATATGTGTCAACACTCAACTACCATCCAAAACACAAAAAGGGATTTTCCATTTTGTTTTCAATATTTCCTGTTAATTAGTGTTCCACAAAATCTAGCCAAGTCAGTCCTCATAGGCAATACTTAGTAATCTCTATTTTCACAGTCATATGCAGATACAAGCAGATCTCCAGTCCAAATATCTATGGTTCAAATAATCAAAAATTTGAATTCTCGCTCTAACATTCCTGAAAAAATGATGCACAATATTCAAGAAGTCGTCGCCACTCCTTTAAAGTGCATTGCCATAGCCTACTCCATAATAACCAATACCACTGTTTTGTCAATTCTTTCAGAAATTGAAGCCATAGAGCTCCATGCTTTTCTTGATTATTTTTGCCTTTAAAGTAGCATTCAACAAGTGTACAAGTGATGGTGCCAACTGTTGTGTAAAAACAAAATATGCTACGCTTACAATTAGGCATCAAGTTGAAATTCTACTAAAATTATATATGAAATAGTTGGTGTATAACCTTTGGGAGAACTATGGTGTTAGTATCAAGACCATACACTTATGAAACACACTGATAAACTATTGAAATTTTATGCTGGAAGTGACTTGAATAAGGGCTTTGCTTTAATATTCAGTGACTCAAATAAAGGCATTGCTAAGTGCAGAACAATGCATGGAGTTATATCAGCCAACCTCAATGAACTTAAAACATTAGCAGTTTAAAAGAATCCCATTGAGGGCATACCTATATCTGGTAAACACTTGCTGGAAAAGGCAAGTCCAAAACCTAGAGGGTATATAAATGCTTATTCCATTTTTTCTATTCATCTATCCACACTCAATTCCCATTACACTGGCGTGGATCACATACACACACCCTCTGCAAAATCACTCATGCCCCCTTTTTATTTCTTCCCCTTTTTTACATTAAAATGTTATTTGTACTTGATAATATTTTTTTCGTACATATTCACTATTTCCTGCGTTAGCGAGGTAACGTCAAGAGCAAGGACTGAGTCTTAGAGGGAAAATCCTCACTTGGCCCCCTTCTCTGTTCCTTCTTGTATAAGAGTGGAAGAAGAATTGAGCAAAAAGTTTCTGTATACATATGGGTGTGAGGCAGAGCTGTGCAATGGCACCGTGGATTTTTAAGATATATATGGATGGAATGATAAGAGAGATGAAAGGAAAACCAGGGAAAAGGGGTATAAAGATGAAGTGTGGTGGTGAGATATGATGGCTAGTGACAAGCCTGTTTGTGGATGATACTGTGCTGTTCGCTGAGAGTGAAGAAAAGTTGCAGAAGGTTGTGTGTAAGAGCAGGCAACTAAAGATGAATATGCAAGTAATGTTATTTGAAAAGAAACAGAGAGAGAGTATAGATTTTGCAAAGCCCTATAGAGTGAGAGAAGAAAGTGTACTATACTGTGTTACAGACATGGGGGAAGAAAGACTGGAAGAGGTGACAGAAATCAAGTATTTTGGAGTTACCTTGGGTAAGTTTGTGATACAGAAGGAAATATATCAGAGACAGCAGTAAAGGGTAGAAGAGTCATTGGGTTCCTTAATAGAATAATGAAGGACATAGAGGTGAAAGTATAGAAGTAAAGAAAGGATTAAAGGACAGAATAGTCTTCCCGACCCTGACCTATGCTACTGAAACATGGACATGGGATGAGTCAAAGAAGTCATGAATCCAGGCTGTGGACACGAGTTGTTTGAGAGGAGCATGTTTTATGACCATATAGAATGAAGAAAGAAATACAGAGGTGAATGAGATATTTGGTATGGCAGGGAATGCAAAGGGAATGAATTGAGGAGGGGTAGAGATGGTAAAACACAATACTCTGAGGTGGTTTGGGCATGTGGAAAGAATGCAAGATGGGAAGTTTACAAGGAAAGTGTATGATATTACGATTAATGGGGTTGGTGTGAGAGGAAGACCACCTGTGACATGGGGAAATACAATTAAAGAGGTAGGTGTGAGAGAAAGACCACCTGTGACACGGGGATATAGAGTGGAAGAGTACTGGGAGGGAGGGAAATGGGGAAGAATGCAAGGATTGATGTATGCAAGGAAGGCACATAAGGACAGGGATAAATGGGGACTCTTCTGTTGTGGCCACCCCCTTGATGTGAGTTCTTAGAGGGAACGGGCATCAGAGATACAGATAGACTGAGACATTACATTTGCTTGAGTTGAATTCTATCAAACATGGTTCAGACCAACATGGAGTCTGGTTAGGCTCCCTTGTAAGCTGATGTGATCCTCTTCTCTTATCACTTTCCTCATGAATTTTGCATCATCTGCAAACATATTCAGGTAGGATCCATACCTTCAGGCAAGTCATTAACATAGATCAAGAAGAGTAATGGTCCTAGAACCGAATCGAGTGGCACTCCGCTGGTCAACTCAACCAAGTTGGAAAAGGCTCCCCTAACATGTGTCCTTTGTTCCTCCCACTGATATAATCTTCTATCCATCGAAGCGGTTTCCCCTTATACCCGACAGGCGATCCACCTTGCTAACCAGCCTAACATGCAGTAAAATGTCAAATGCTTTCTGGCAGTCCAGATAGAAACAGTCCACCCAGCCTTCCCTTTTAACAAGGACTGGGCTCACTCTCTCATAAAGCTCTACAAGGTTAGTTACATTTCAGCTCCTTTCCCTAAAACCATGCTGTCTCTCACTTAGGAAATTTCTCCTCCACAGGAAGTCATTCTAAAAATCTTTTCCTGAATCTTAAACACCACAATCATTTGAGACCAGTCTGTAGTTCAATGCCCATTCCTAGTCTCCCTCCATTCTTATATATAAGAATGACATTTACCTTTTTCAATTCCCTTGGCACTTTGCTTCTATCCAATTATGTCTTCAACAGTATTTCAAGTAGTTTATCTTGAGTATCTGCACACATCTTTGCCACATATGGTGAAATATCATCAGGACCATGAACTTCGTTTAGGTTAAGTCCTATTAGTATTCTATTAATATCTTTCTAGATATCAATGATTTCCAAAACTCCCTCTCCATTTCATCTCGCTGGTGTTGGGGCTATAGGGTCTTCCATCATGAAAACACTTTTGCCCAAACTTGTTTTTTAGTTCCTACTATATCCTTATATCATCCTCTACAATATTTCCCCTCTGCATCCCCTAGCCTGATTAGTTGTGAAGAAATTATTCATACTTTTTAGCACACAGCTAAAACATCTGAAATACTTCTAGATATCATTTCAGTTAAATCAGAGAATGAAAAATACTTAAGTAATTCTTTTCACTGTTATATGAATAATAATCTATTAAACTGTAAGGTTAAATCAAATAAATTTTCTACACTCGATAAACATGAAATTTGAGGAATGGATGGGATAACTTAATGGAATATTAAAGAGTTAAACACACCCCATCAGGTGCACAAGTATGAAAAAAAGGTTTATAATGTATATGAAATATTATATCATGCCTGGAAAAAGAAATATACACTGGCTGCCTGCCTGCCTCAGCACAGCTCATACCACACCATTAAGTATAAAAGCATTCTACTTTTTCAATGTTTTTCTTTATTCATATATAAGATACATATTTTCTGAAAGGAAAAATTATTCTTCAGAATTTAATAATTTTTTGTGGCATATAGGAGAGTCCCTTCGGATTAACTGCATAGTTAAGGGGTTAAACGGATAGGAAGCTTTAATTCATCATGTGATAATGAATGCAAGGCTACAAGGTTCTTTAAAAGACAAAAGGAAGCAGCTTAAGGATTATTAAAGCAAAATATCAACATATTGTCTAAGGAATGACAGAAGTTCCTGGGTTTTGTTATATAAAAGAATGAACCAAAGAGGCAATAACACTATAAATTAGTCTACTGGATCAACGATGAGGGTGTTTTAATGTAGAACACTCCTGACAATATTATACGGATGCAAGTGTTTGACCCTGAAAGCAAGAGAATGGAAAAGGGTGGATATTTTGAAAGTGAAATCCCTAAGGACAATGTGATGTCCAGTGATCAAGAGCAGAATGACTGTGCAAAACTAAGGTGTACTTCTAAGGGTAATCTGATTGAGAATGCTGATCAATGTGTGCTGCAATGGATCGGATATATGATAAGGATGAGCAAAGACACACTGCCTACTACACCATTAGTAAGGGGATGTAGGTACCTACCTACCTACCTATTAGTACCTATATCGAGATTTTGCCATGATGGCAGACTAGCACGTAGTGCTCACCAAACAACTTGTTTGTCGAGTGTTGTTTCCTTCATCCACGACCCTTCCTTTCATCATATACAGTATCTTGCTTAATGTATAATGAAGCTATTCCACTGCCATTATCATCCAATCAGGGTTCATCAAGTACTGCCTTCAACCATGAGTCAAATCTTCTTTTGAAGGTTTCTATTCTATAGTCACTCTGTTAATTTCTTATTTCTCCTGGTAATGCATTAAACAAACATTCTAGCTTCCTCGCTGGGCATCAATATATTCTTGTTTTGTGCCTTTTTACAGTATTTCCAGGTATTACCATTGATTTAATGTTTCAGTATCTACCTTACCGAGTTGCTTCCAGGTTCAAAATACTGGTTTTTATACCTTCTTTTTGGTGCAAAACATACAGTATCATAATTCTTTCTCAGCATCTCTCTATACTATATAGTTCAAGCTCGTTTAGTCTTTCATGGTGGTTCATTTACTAAATTCTATTTATTTTACTCATGTAGTGTTTCACAATTCTATCTAATTTGTTTATTTCTCCTTGCATAACTGGTGACCATACAACAGAGCAGTATGCAAGTGTACTTCTTTCTTTATAACTTTCTTACTTGATAATCATTACATTAAACACTTTCGTCTTTAGTTTTCTTACTCATTATAAAAGTTCACAATACCATGCTACTCATTATTCTACTGGAGAGCATGATCTTATCAATATGCTCCTTAAATTCAAGGCTTTCATTTGTAGTTATCCCTCAACTCTTTGACATTATCATCACTTGCTATTTATTTTTCCTGTATGGCATTTTTATGCAGAAGCTGAGATGCAGTTTTATTTTTCCATGATTTATTAGTTCAAATTTCTCTATTAGATTCTCTTCCATCATTTGTATAGTGTCTTGACCTTTGTTTTCCAGTGCTTTACACTCAAAATGATACTCTCATTCACACTTTTATCTTTGTTAAAGATTATGATTACAGAGTGCTGAAGCTAATGCAATTACCTGTGGAACACAGGAAAGCACATCTCCATACATAGTTCTATTTGCAACTACTTTAAACTCTCTGTAAGTCGAAAATCCTTTGATGCAGTTTCCTATTTTCCCTTTAATGTTGTTTCACTACTTTAGTGGTGCACAATTAACGGTGTCAAATGCTTTTGCAAAATCCAATAAGAAAATGTCCATCCTTTTTTTCTCATAAGAGTTTCATAGGTCATTCTACTGAGCCAGTAGTAGTGTTTGTGTGCTCCTACATTATACAAATCTGTTCTTGCCTTCATTTATAACTCTGTTGTTATCAAGATATCCTAACATGCATTCATTGCTCTATCAAATAGTTTAATCATTTGTCATGTTAGACTGACTGGTCTACATTGTTTCAGCAACAAATTGGTTTCCCCTTTATGTTCCCCTGGTGTTATGTGTGCCATCTCGTGTATATCTACGAGGTTGGACTGGTTAATGCTTTGTCTTCGTAATATCATGAGAGGTTTAGCTATTCCCTCTAGCTCTGCTTCAATTATGTCTCCTGTTATGACTTTACCTGTATACAAGTGTTCATCCGTCATTAAATATGTTAACATCAGTTTCTTCGTTCTATCTTGTGCTAAATACTAAATTGTATTTTTTTAACATTTGACTGGGGAAGGGAATATGAAGAAAGAGATGTAGAATGATGTGAAAGAGGCTTTGGGATTTCTAGTGCTGAAAACTGAAATGTATAAGATGCAGTTGATCATTTGTTCTAGAAACTACCTGCCCAAGGCAAACTGTACAAGAGGGTGGGAGTTTTACACCTGTGAGCCCCATCACTTGAACATTCTCTACACAATCAAACAGCTTCTTAAGTCTATGGATCGTGTCTGCATTTACCATGCCTTCAATCATCATATTCCATTCATCCATCACTCTTCTACTCTTCATGTACTTTTGTACTTCTTGCTTAATTTTGGTTGTTCTATCCATACATCTTTCATATAAATGTTCACTGATTATGTCATCAATCTGGCCTAAATTCTTAAAGTTTGTGAAAATGGTCACCCCTTCACTCTTCTCTCCTCCATGGTGAGCACATATTAAGGCCTAAAGACTTTCCCTGTACGTCAGCACTGTTAATTCAGTTACCATCTTTGTTGTCATCCTCTAACAGCTCTATTTGCTTCGTTAGGTGTGGTGATCAAACCAGGAAAGCAGATTCTAGTTTTGACTTCATGTAGGATGAGAACATATTGCTGAATACATCTATAAGTATTTGCATGAAAGCTATTCTTAAATTTGCCAGCACAAAGTTTGTCTCATTTACTAATTTTCTATTGTGGTAATCTGGTGAAAGGTTTAGGATGATGTCAATTCCAAAGCCCCTCTCAGACACACAGCTCGCTGCAGTTTATTTCCTGCTAGATAATGCTCATATCGAGGCCTTCTCTCACTCTGCCCCATCCTCATTACTTTATCTTTACCCTAGTTGAATTTCATCAATCATATATCAGAACAAATTTGGAGTCTGTATAGATCTGTTTGTAAACTGATGCAATATTCCATTCCTTTCACTTCCCTCATTACATTGCATCATCAGCAAACATCCCTTTTGGAAAGTTATCTACAAAGATCAAGAGTAATGGTCCCAGAACAGAACCCTGCAGCACTCCAGCAGTGACCTCAACCCATTATGGGAAGGCTCCTCTCACATGTATCCATTCTTCTCCTCAACTAAAGTAATCTTCTATTTATCAAAGAAGTCTCTCCCTTATCCCTGCCCGGTGTTCTATATTTTTAATCAGCCTCCCATGCAGTGCAATATCTAATGTTTTCTGGCAGTACAGTGTCTAATGCTTTCTAGCAGTCAAGATACAAACGATCCATTCAACCTTCCCTCTTGTCAAATACAAATCTCACTCTCCCATAGAAATCTAAGAGGTTTGTTACTAATAACCTCATGCTGAAACCAAATTGTCTCCCAATTAGGTAGTTCCTACTATGCAGGAAATCATAAACTTGCTTTCTGAATATCTTTACCTGTACCTTACAGACCACATTTAACATTGATACTAGTCTGTTTTTCCTGCACCTCTTCCCAGTCTCCTTTCTTATAGATAAGTATGACAATTGCCCTTTTCCACTCCCTTGGCACTTTGCCTTTCTCCAGCGACATCTATTACAGTACTTAAGACAGGTTTGTAATGTGTATCTGCACATATCTTCAACACATATATTGAAATTTCATTAGGATCAGGATCATGACCCTTGTATAAGTCAAAACCCTTCAGTATCCTGTTAATGTTTTTTCTAGATACATCAATGCTTTGTAAGACTTACTGCCCAATCGGTCTAACTGGCGTTGTGGCTATATTGTTTTCCACTGTGGAAACACTTTTGAACTTGTCATTCAGCTCCAAACCCATCTTTCCATCATACTCTAAAACCCTTCCCTCAGGCACTTAATCCCTTTTCCTGATTATCTGCTCTTTATCTGACATCATAGTGCAGATGAATTTCCAGAAAAGTTTTGGGTTTTCTCCTAACTTGTCTACAATATATTTTCAAAGTTTCTTTGATTCTCCTTTCTTATCCTGTTTTCATACACCTTACCATTGCTGGCTGCCTATATCTTTATCACAGCACATCTCAAAGCCCCTTTGCTTTTTGACATATTTTAAAGAACCATTCCTCCTCCTTTCTTAACCTTCCATTCCTATTTGAGACTAAAGGTACCTATGTACCTACTTATTCATTAAAAATTTCACACAACCTTTCACCACAATACCCAGGTCCCTGACAACTGAACTCCATTTCCCCATTCAAATTTACCATACAAATTGTTGAACTCTGTGTAGTCTCCACTATTTTATCTCCTCTTTAAGTCTTCTTTCATCTTTGCTCTTTTAACTTCCCCATTTGCCAAAACATCAAAACTAAACATTACGCTATTACATTTTCTTATTGGTTTATCATATATATTTTCACTATCCATGCTACTGTGCGTGAAGATAAGATTTAGTATCGAGAGTGTACCAGACCCTCTCATCCTAGTGTTTACACTGATATGCTGGTAAAGCAAATTTCCCTGTTGACACACAAAGAACTTCTGTCTCCATGATTCAGGGTCAACAGGAAACACCAAATTCCCTCTATCAATCTCTTCAATTCAAATCCCCCATTATCAGTATCTTACCTTCTCTTATAGGTGTATGTTTTACTGCTCCACATACCATCCTGATTGTTCCTTCATATCTGTCACTGTATATCTATTGTGCAACTCTAAAATCCTTTGACAGATTGTATAACAACATAATGCACTTCTTTCCTTGAGTTACCTTTCCCATTAAGTATTGTCTGAATGGGCAGTCTATTATCATTTCTTGAAACTTAAATTATCTATCATCAGCAAGGCTAATACTTTTACTTTTGTCTTCTCTTTCCCTCCCTTGTACCATGTATACTAATGGATAAAAAAAGGTTTCCACAACTCCAGCAACATTAGGTAATTTTCCAGTAAATGATGCTTAACCCTTAAATTATGTAACCCAAAAAAATTCTGGAACGCACCAGAAAAAGGGTTTATAAAAAAGAAAAAAGTTAATTAAAACAAAAATTTTAAGCAAACTTACCTTCTTGGTTCTGTACAGACACCTAATGTTTGTGCACTTGCCAATTATGTGCTGACTGCATTATCGCTGCTGACATGACAGAGTATATCACCACCTCAGCACCCAATGACCAACACACTTGGTTTACGTAACTCACAAGAATATTTGTTTTCATTTTATAATACAAACACACTTCACACTTTTGGACACTCTTTGTGACATGATAACCAGTGAGTATATAATGGGGTTTTTACGTGGGGCTTATCTATATAATTTTCAGACATATACATTATTCACTCTTATAAACCATCTTGTTATTTACTGCACAATGACCTGAGCCATCCACATATATGCCTGACATCACTTGTTCTAGAACATTCCATTCTTATTTTTACTATATCACAATTAAGATCACTTGCCTATTACGATCAAAATCACGCTCAACATCCATCAGATTAATGTCACTCTCATAAGTTCCCCCAGAAACAATCACTAATTTGCCAGGCTGAGCACACACCACAGCATAAGTTGCGGAAATCAGCAAGCAAACACGCTTGGGAAAGGGGGGTGGGACCTTTTCACATATTATATGAGTAACTGACACAACAGGATTTTTTTCACAATGCTAATTATATTTCCTGGTGACATAACGTATCTCAGCATACCAATCAAAAATGCCTTCGAATTCAAATGAAGGTAACATGTAAAAGTACAGTTGCAGTGGTAGTGCTGAAAATGTAAAACTACATTTACAAAAGTTAAGGGGTTAAATTACAAGCTCTTTAACATTTACCAATCCATCAACATTTGTATACATTACTTTCACTTTGACATTACCATCCCCCATCATTCATGACCTCTCTTTAGTGATGGCAGGGCAGCTCCATCCTCTTGCCACATTTGGTGTCTACAGTTTTTAGCCATTTGACTGTATTCGTATTTTGCTCTTCCTTCAGTCAATCACATTTCATCAACACCCCACAGAATTATATTTTCTTTTCAGTTTCTCAGCCTTATATTTTCTTTTCAGTTTCTCAGCCTTCTAAGTAACTCCTGGCTCCAAAGCAAATTGTGATCATAACTGGTTGTCCCCAATTAATCATCAATTCTTCATCAGAGAAATGGTACATAGTAATTCTGTAGCCTCCATTCATCTTTTAATGAGCATTTCTTTTTTCTTTCCCCTTTCTTCTTTATCTGCATGATCTTCATCCAGTCCAAAATACACCTCCTGGTTTACTAATATCTACTATAAGTAACATATACTTTTTGGTTTTAAGTCCATCAGTTTTGATTCATCAACCACCGTGGCTCTACATTTCTCTATAATCTTTCTTTTTTGATAGCAAGCACTGATCCTGTATGACCTGAATTGTGTGTGAAATTGTCTATGTTAATCTACTGGGAGAGCATTTAACACTTGTGGGACTTCATCTCTTGACCATTCTCTACAATCGTACAAATTTTTTAATTTCTGTTTGCTGTCCACATTTACCTCATCCTTATTCAGTTATTCCATTCACCTACCACTGATACTATAAAAGTACTTCACATCATTTTCAACAACCTTTGGTTGCAGGTTGCTCTATACCTACGTCTCTTGAAGTACTGCTCAATGTCAATGTTATTCACTCTTTTAAAGATCTAAAGGTTGTGATCACGTCTCACCTCAATCTTTTCTATTCCATGGAGGGCAAATTTAAGGTCTCTAGCCTTTCCCTGAGTGTGTGTAACTTCCTATTTCTACTGCACTGGGAAGGAGTCTTACCCTCATGAAGCTCCATGTCTTGAACACTCTATATAAAACAATATCTTAAATTTCTGTAAACTGTCAGCGTTAACCATGTCTTCAGTCATTTCATTCCATTCATCCACCACTCTTATACTAGGAAAGTACTTCTTCAAATCTTTCTTAAAAACTTTCTTGCTAAATTTCACAGGACATCCAATGGCTATTCTATCCTTACACGTCTCAAACAACTGATCACTGTCCTTGTCATAAATTCTTATTTTTATCACCGTTTCCCACGTCAGTGAGGTAGCACCAGGAAACACACGAAGAAACACCCATCCACTCATATACACACATCTATACATATACACGCACATACACATACATATATATACATATACCTATACAGATCAACATATACATATATACATACATATACATATACACACACGTACATATTCATACTTGCTCGCCTTCATCCATTCCTGGCACCACCAAGCCCCACAGGAAACAGCATCGCCATCCCCTGCATCAGCGAGGTAGCGCCCAGAAACAGACAAAAAAAGGCCACATCCGCTCACACTCAGTCTCTAGCTGTCATGTGTAATGCACCGAAACCACAGCTC